>JAKIJQ010000017.1:3115000-3350000 GCA_023373905.1 Rhizoglyphus robini | reverse complement strand
TATTCATCACTCCACTGTGTGAAGATCGTCCTCCTCAGAAGTACATGCAAAACGTGGCCAACAAGTTGATTGAGTCACTGATCACGGTGGCAGGTTCTCGTTTGTCACACTCGAGGTGGACACTGCGACGTAATCTCGAGGTACTGCCAATGACTGGTGGAACGACACCGACCAACATAAGTCCAACCGAACAACAACTCAACACCACAACATCAAGAGGATCATCAATGGCCGGTCATCGATCAAGCACTGGCAGTCGTATCGAAGTGATGGAGTCCTCTACCGGTGATGAGTCATACGAACTGTCGATGGCAATGGAGCGAAATCTTTTCCGATCGTCAGTCTCAGTTTCGTTCCACGAATGACCAACACGAACATCCACTTCAGGCGTTCCCGGCGTGACTTCTCAAGACACTCAAAGTGACATTTTGCAGTACGGCGAATTCACCATGTCCAACACTCGCTTCTCAGCATCGATCTTATCGGACAGTCTTTTCTCGGGTCTGTTCTCACTTGGCTTCCCATCCTCCTCGGACGTCACCGGTTCGACATCTTCGGGAAGCTCCACCGATCTGGCAATTTCATCTCAGATGTTGTTTGATAACTTTATCTGCATCAAAGTGTTGTACGCTCTTTCTGAGGTAAGTTCTTGTCCATTCACTTGTTGTTGTTCTCCCATTCCGTGAAAACTAATCCTCCTCCTTCTCCCATTCAGTTTGCTGCCCTAGTCCTGGACGTAGTCTATCCCAGTGAGGATAAGGAAAAGATGATTCCACTGATTGTGAGCCTAATGTTTTATGTGGTGCCCTACCTGCATGCACACATGCCCCACAATTGGCCGTGCTTTGATGAATGCTCTCGCCTGTTGGCCTCCCTCACCGACTATCAATATACACGCAAAGCCTGGCGTCGTGAGACACTCGACCTACCTGCTCGACAATGGCTTCTTCCAAATGTCCTCGGAGTGTCTTCCAGCCTTGTGCACCATCGTCGATCGAGTCATGACCCACGACAAGAACACCTTCCGTGAGTTTCTCACTCGAATGGACATTGCCCAGTCGAATGCATTGAAGATATTTGTGACGAGTTCCACCATCAAGGATCAAGAGGCGGAAGTGAAGGCTCAGTTGGTGAAGCGACTCGCGTTCATACTGTTCTGCTCAGAGAAGGATCAGTACCAGCGATACATGTCCGAGATACAGGAGAAGCTGATCGAAATCCACCGAACCTCACAGTCGCCGCTGGTGCAAGCTCAGGTGCTGTTGGCCTTACGTGTGATCATCCTTTGCATGTCACCGCATCACTTGGCCTCACTCTGACCATTCGTCTACACTGAGATGGTGAGTTTGTCCCTTTGCTGGAATGTGATCCGTAATAACTATTCTCTTCATTACAGTTCCAAATCATCCTCAACATCGAAAATCAACTTATCGACTACATCAAATCGAACGATCAAAGGTAACATCAGTGTTTGGATCTTTATGTTTGACTGACTTTTGACCATTTTGTATAGATTTGTGAACGCTCTCAATTCGACCGAAAGTAACAAAAGTAGTCTGTCGGCCTTCACCGAGATCTTCAACAGCTTCCGATCTGGTGACACACCTACACCGACACAATCTGACTTGATTAGCACCTTCACTGGTGATTCGGTTTACACCTTTTCAACCTCAGTATCTCTTGGATCTTGCTGTTGGTGGTGGTGGTAACGTTGGAGGTGGTTTCAGCGTAAATGGTTCAAATGGAAACGGAAGCCTCAAGTTCAAGCTTGTTCCACCCAAATCCAAGTGTGATGCAAGCAAAGTGATCCAAGTCGTCGTCGTTGAGTGCACAGCAGTCGGAGAAGCTCGCAGCCCAACAAGCCGCTCAGCAACGATTTGAACCGAAGTTCCCCGCCCCTCAGTTGCAGCTTTTCCTGAATGCATGAAAACTGTCGGATTTGGCCATCACCCTCCAGTCGGACACTCTGCCCATCTTTCAGCTGCATCGATGGGCTTTCGTTGGCGACGCCATCTTATTTCTCGCACCAAGTGGTTCCTTTGATCTCGGGACACTGTTCTTTGCATCGGAATCCTCAGCCGCACTGGCAAACGACATCAATGCCACCCCCATTTCTGGTCGTCATCAGATGGAGGATATGACCGACAGCAGTCAGCTCTCCTCGATTGTGTCCATCCACTCGTCCCATTCGGCATCGAACTTTGCATACAAATCAGACTCGACCACCGCTTTCAATTCGCTGAGTCTCAACTCTCACATCTCCGAATCGATCATTGGCGGCGGATCATCTCACCATCAGACATCGTCGCTACCACCAACACTCTCGAGCAGCACTGGTGCTATGCCTGGCTGTACATCGTCCACAGTGCCCACACCAGCCAACGGTGCATAGTATACCAACTTTATACCACAATTTGTTTTTCTCAAAAGTATTGAATTACCTTTCGGTGAGTTGTGCATGTTCTTTGATCAAACTTTGAGTCTGACCTTCTTCTTTGTTCATTCTAGTACAAATCACTCAAACCGATGACCTACACCAACTCGTCACCGAGCTTGACCATAAATGGACTCGATTCAGTGCACGATCTGCACGGCTTCTTCAAGACATTGTTGGCACGTTCGACTCGTTCCTCTTCCACCACGATGGTGTCCGATCAGGTGAGCGGCAACCCGTGTGTGCTGTCCGACTCGGCCTATCTCAACCATGCAGCGAGCAGCACTAACCAGTCGAAGCAGACCACTCCGCTACTGTTCAAACTCATTCCCAAAACATTGAAACTCAATTCACACGGACGACTTCGAGGCAGTGGAAAGCGTGCAGTACATTAGTGTGCGCATTTTATTAATTTAACTATTTTATTACATATTATTATTATTATTACATATATTACATTATGGTTATATTGTGATGATGTGCTTTGTTTGTGAATGTCTACTCGATTTATTGCATTTTAAATGTCTATTGGACATTGTCCAGGTAAAGCTGACTTAGTTTCGTTACTTTGTTTGGCTCACGAGTAGAGTGCCTTTTAGGTGGCCAACATTGTGGTCACATAGGTTTCTGTTTATTCTATGGCATTGCATGATGATGATGATCATCATCATCATCAACATGATGGCACACACACGCACGATGGTGCTTGTGACTGTGTGAGTGTGTGTGTGTGTGTGTGCACGGTGGCACCGATCGAGAAACGACCAAGTGAGTGCCGAGTGGCGATGTCGATGGCAACTTGACCGCACTTGGTGAACAACGCCAACGTTCACCACTAGCACTCCAACAATCAGTGGCCCCACTCAATCGTCGTAGTTCTGGTGATGGCTGACATGACGCGGGCGCCCACTTGAGAGCGAATCTAGTGAAAGTAGATTGGGGTGTGCTGTGCAATGTCTCGAACAGAACACTCCACACAGAGTCGCGCCGAGTTCGTTGAGTGATCGCCAACCGCCGCTATTGGCCATTTGTTGTCTGAGCGGGGGCGAAGCGAAGCTTCGCCAAAGCGAAAGACTTCTACCATGACATTTTGTGTTTGTTGTAACAGAAATTGTGCAAAATCTACTGAATCAAATTGCACCAAATTTTCAGGTTAAGCTCATGTTACGATGGCGGAGTGTCTAAAAATAGTAGACTGTCTCAAAACTCAAAGATTAGATAATACATGCAGCGCCACCTGGTGTTGAGAATTGTAACTATTGGCTCTATTGACAACAACAGCTGAAATGATCATTTCAATGATTGTGTTACTTTTATCATAGTTTAATCACTCACATGCCAGACGTGTTTTATATTGTCATTCTTGAATCGAAAGTTCAAAATTTCATCAATTTTATTTGAATTGTTTTTCGTTTCAATGGATGGAAGACCTAAAATAAGACCATCAGGGAGAGTACTGAAAGAGCCTGAGTACCAGGAAGAGGTCTTAGCAGGTGCTGGCAACAGGTCATGCAATCGTGCAGAATTGTTCAGAATAATTGTGCATAGCATCGGCACGAATCTCATCATAATCGAAGCTCAACTTGAACCTGTGTTTTATCATGTGCATGGATCCCGCACCAAATAGACTCCAGAGATGATTCAAGCCGTTAAGGAGTTTTATGAAGGCGATCCAAATGAACACATATGTTAGGTGTAAAGTTTTTTTTCATTTATCGATTAACTCGATGGTTATGCACGTTTTAACCTAAAAGGATAGGATTTAGTGGCTTTTTCTGTCTTTGTGTTAAAAATCATGGTTTGTGGACCGATTTTGACTCACGATAACTTTTTTGGAAAGATAATCGCATGGACAAAATAGTTATCTCAACAGAATACACAATTTGGACTTTGTGCTATTACGAGTTGATCACAAATCTTAATATCTTGAAACATATGCTGACAACACATAAGATCCACACACACACACCCCGATCCACTTGATCACCGAATGTGATGCCTGGGCGAGACATAGGCTCGACTTTGAGGCCTTTGTCAACAGCAGGACCGACTCTACCCAAGCATTAAGCACATATACCACCGACAAGTGCTATAGTATAACTCATAACTCATATAACTCATCATCATTACACCTCTATATATGCTTACATCCTAGGGGTTAATAAAGATTCTCTCCAAAAAAACATAAGATTTGTCTGAGCATGGCCGAAATCACAATGACGTTGAATCTGTTATTGAAGAAACTTTTGTACTTCTAATGAATCCAGCTGACAGAGAAGGAGTCGTTCAAAATGAACTTCATCTGATAGTAGTACTTCTGAATTATCTGGAAATATATATTCGGGTAGTTGGTGTGGGGAAGGTGGCGCGACCGCTCAGACTATGCTCCTTCGGAGCCAATGATGTTTTATCGGCGGCTAGGATAGTAAAGTTGGAGAAGTAGCAAGCGTCAAAGTAGGAGGACGGTAACTAGCAAAGATCTGTTCCATGCAAAAATTCACCGTAGGCTAGTTAGCTATTCCACTAAGACAGTGAGATAGTTGAGCTGTCGCGCTTGCTTTTTCCCCCTTACATGCCAACTAGCTCACTAGCATACTTCCCTTTGGAGAAAAAGCGGCACACCACCAAATATCGACTAGTCGGACGGGCGAACGTGCGAGCGAGAGTGCGAGAGAGAAAGCACAGTGTGTAAGTGAAATGTCATGAACAGCTCACCACCACCACCACGGCTTGCATATAATGTCGTGTACTCTCTCGAATAACACAGCACATTCACACACACAGTCGAGTCACATGCAGCCGCCAGTGAGTCTCATGCACTGGCCACTCGTCAGTCGCTTCCCGTTTTCTTCTTCTCTCTCTCTCTCTCTCTCCTGTCCACTGGATTCATTAAGATTTGAACTAAGACATTGGCGCCGTGGCGCCAAGTGACAATCCACATGACGTTCATCTTCATCTTGCGCCGCATTGACCGCTCATCTGTTGCTTGTGCGTACTTTTGCCGTGTTTGCTGGTTTTTGGTGACTGTGCTCATCGTGACCATCTCAACTATCACCATCACTTATCACAACCAAACCATCACCTCTGCATCAACACACCAGTTCGGGACACCACCACACACAACCGTTCGTGTGTGAATGGAAATCGAACTTTAGGAATTTGATCGTTGGGGTGAGGTTTGTTGTGACGAACTATGCAAATGATGTGACTGTCGTGTACTGTCGATATTGCCTTGGCCTTTTGGGATACGTACAACTTGGCACTGTTCGTTATGACTGGTCGAGACCGGTGAGCCAGTGAGGTCAAGTGTCTTCTCGTAATTGACATGTAACTGTCAGCATACAAAGACAGGCATTGGTTCTGTTGTGTTTTTATTCACTAGTCGGTACTTCGGTTGAGTCAACATTACCTCTCACATCAGCCGGTAAATGTCGGTTATACAAGACAGGCACCGATTCTGTCGCGTTGGGAGAGAGAGGAGAGAGAGAGGTGAGAGGGGGAGAAAGGAGAGAAAGAGAGAGAGAGAGAGAAAGAGAGGAGAAAGAGAGAGCGAGAGGAGAGAGGAGAGAGAGAGAGAGGAGAGAGAGCGGGAGGGAGCGAGAGAGAGAGCGAGAGAGAGCGAGAGAGAGAGATTACTCTTGGTGCCGCTCAAAATCAGACAAGCCTTACTGCTGCAAAGTGCGTTCACTTGCTCGATCCAGATGAGACTTTACTTGGTGAGGGCAGAAATTTCTTCCCCCTCGATTGGCTCGCCGGTTGTGTCGTGTGTTTCTGCTCTGCAGGTAGACTATTCGAGTTTCTTTTCAAAGCGTAAAGTGCTTGCTGGCCCAATGAATGCCATGAATACTATGACTAATAAGACGATGACTACGAGTGCTCCTCCGTGTGAGTGTACAGGTCAAGTGGAAGACTTGTTCACAGGTGCGATACAGTTTCATCTGTCTCCGAGTGAGTGAGTTCACTTTGGCGTTCAGTGGAAGGATTGGCATGTGACAGAAGGCACAGTTGCACTTTTTTTATTATATCAAAGAACAACCGTTATTGCTTTCGCATTTAAACGGCTTGGTAGCAATATACATGATATATTTACAAAGTTACAATAAAACTATTTACAAGAAATACATAAACTACAAGTGCCTATCGCTTAGACTCCCAAAAGAGGAGTAGTTTGTGTATACTGATAATGTAGTCAGAAAAAATGGTGAAGTCCTGTGATGATCTGTATGGTGTGATAAGGTTGAGTTCTGGAAGAGAAGCCCGCAAAGATGCGGTAGCTGGACAAGATCGGATGAGATGATGCGGTTCCTGTAGAGCTCCACACTGGCAAGCACCACTTCTCCAGATTCTGAATCTCGAAAGATAAGTGGCAAATTTTCCATGCCCTGACAAGAATTGAGTCAAGACGAAGTTAGGTTCGAGGTACACCGTCTCTCTACACCGTTAGAGATATAATTCACGGTACCGTGAAAATAATAATATTTTGAGAGCGTATTCGTGAAAAAATATTCAAGCTAATGTGAATTTTTTCTATAGATAATTCACGTTAGCTTGAATATTTTTTTCACGAATACTTAACTTTCTATATTCATGTTCCCCCTCCTTCACTACCAAAAAGTTCGCGTTTTCGTGAATTTTTATATTTATTTATAATTGACATACAAAATGATTACAATTCACTTTCAAATACTAATCGATAGTATTGCTAATACAATAATTATCTTGATCGCGAATGCATCCCATATTGATTTGTCAGGTATTAACCTCTTCATCGTGCCAACTTGGCCCAAGGCTCCAGAACGAACCACAATGGCTAGGGACTTGAAAATTTAGGAGCATACTCTCCTATAATACCGCAACGGCGGAAACTACTCAAATGTTCCAATTGGAACACCCTCCTGGACCCTATTTCCGGTTGCTATTTTTTGATCCTATAATTATTTATAAATTATTCTAAGACTTCTGACCGAAAAACCGGATGTTTTGGCAAACCGGAAGTCAGAGTTCCAACATGGAACTTCCGGTTAACGCTACAAATTGTCATTTTTGAGTTCAGAATCGGATTCTCCGTCATTTTTCATGAAGGATGGTATATTTGAACATTAAAATTCATCAAGTTTAACAGATGTAAATTCAAATTTAAATATTGCCTTTTTGTACCCTAATAAGGCAGGAAAGTAGATAAACAAGGTTACATAGTAATTTTGAAAGTCTGATTATATGACTTGCAGTAAACAGATTTTCTTGTTCCAAAATTGTATTTACACTAAAAACAACATAAAAAATCGATTAAAGCATACAAGAAATCCCTAGGTGGACCGGAAGTTGGAGTTCCAAAATGGAACTTCCGGTTAACGATCCAAATTATAATTTTCGAGTTCAGAATATGATTCTCCATCCATTTTCACAAAAATTAGCATATTTGAACATTAAATTAAGTTAAGTCTAAATGGCAACAACTTCGTTTTAAAGTAGCATGTCTTTGGATGAAACAGTCAATTTCCGTCAGTTTTTGGGTGATATTTGAAATTCAATACCTTCCTTTAGACTTGATGAATTTTTATGTTAAAATATGCAATCCTTCATGAAAAATGACGGAGAATCCGATTCTGAACTCAAAAATGACAATTTGTAGCGTTAACCGGAAGTTCCATGTTGGAACTCTGACTTCCGGTTTGCCAAAACATCCGGTTTTTCGGTCAGAAGTCTTAGAATAATTTATAAATAATTATAGGATCAAAAAATAGCAACCGGAAATAGGGTCCAGGAGGGTGTTCCAATTGGAACATTTGAGTAGTTTCCGCCGTTGCGGTATTATAGGAGAGTATGCTCCTAAATTTTCAAGTCCCTAGCTATTGTGGTTCGTTCTGGAGCTTTGGGCCAAGTTGGCACGATGAAGAGGTTAATAAACATTTGTTTGCGGATGTTATGTCTATCTTCGACTCCACGTCATTTCTTTGGGTCGAGGATGTAGGGATAGAATTAAATTACCATTCAAAACTCGATAAATTGATAATTTGTAAATTAATTATTTAAAATATATTTTATTTAAATTTATCTTTCCTCTCTTTCTATTTCGTTATCATATCAGAGTTAGGTAAAAAAAGTTCGCTTCGCGTTTGATTAGAGTGAAAGCCTAGTATCATATTACTTTAGTTGCATTTGTGTTTAAGATCTCTTTAAATTATGCATAAAGTGTAATACTTCGCGTCTTGATGACTGTTGCTGGTTCAGGGGGCGGTGCGGTGTTTTTGCCGCCCTTGCCCGGGAACGAGCTGCCGCCCCCTAAAAATGTTACCTTGGGGGACCAAGGTAACATTTTACCTTTTCAACAAAGATGAGTCTATGGAATGCAGTTGCTAGTATGTAGGTAGTTTGCCATGTTTGTACCACAAAAATGCGCGAGTTGCCTCGCAGGATAAAACTCATTGGTCTGAGTCTGGCGAGTTCTACAAGGGTAAGGCGTAATTTTTTGTTGTTGCTAAACTTTTGCTAGGAAGTTCCGTTCGAAATTAACCCTCGTCTCACCCATTGTAGAACATTCAAATTACATCTCCCTACCCTCGATCAACCTTTGATCAATTGGCCTTTGATCAACGCAGTACTAGATTCAATCATAAAAGCTTACGTTGTATCCTTATACGCGGTTCACTGTTTGAGTGAAAGTTCCCCTACTCATAACATACAATCACTCATATTATACGCCACAAAGGTGTCCTGAAAACCATGTATTCTATCCAGGTGAAGATTGACTTTGGAACCAGCAACTGAAAAACGTCGTCGTCGTCGTTGTCGTGCGATTTAATATATTTATTGCATGTAAAAAACTTTACAAATTAAAAACAAAAAATGCGGGTTGTCGTTTATAATACAATCGAGTGACTAAAATGAGAGACTAAAGTAAGACAAATTTCAAGTCGTGCGATTAATGGTTAATATAATTAACAAATTGAATTGTATAATCCCCCTGGCCCGTAAATTGTAGATTGTACAGATTGTTCCTTAAGGATAGCTCCGTGCGGATTGTTCCGGGAGTGAGTTTATTGAGGCAAAATTCGTTCGATATGTTTCAGTTCGTTCGCAAACCAGAGTGAGCTTGCTACATCTTGACTTATCTATGATTCAGATGCTCTAAGTCGGGTGAGGCGTTTGAAGGCCATAATCAGAATTTCATATCTCAGCTCCGTCAGTCCAAAGCTACCGCAATGGATCAAAGAAACTGACAAAAACAGAAAGCAGGCAGGATGCACATTTGTGGTCAGAAAACAGCATCTATCATCATGGAACATTTCGTTTGGACCACGAGTGCAGCGTCTTTCAATCTGAACTACTAGCAATTAAGAATGCTTTCACTTGGTGCCACGAGAAACAGATGATGAGCCACAATTAAAAATGACTCAGAGTCCTCCCTGAAAGCTATTGCTAATAAGAAAAATCTAAATATACTTGCAGTTGAAATCCGGAAACTTCTTTGACAACACCCCAACCATGTGCACATATGCCTGAGTTGGGTGAAGGTACATGTTGGGATAGAAGGAATCGAGAAAGACGACAATTTGACCAAGGTAGTAATGATTCTGAACACAATTTCGTACAACAAGATTCCGTCTTCATATTTCTTGCAAGTGATGAGCCAAGAATCGAATACTGATTTGAACCCACAGTGGACAACCTCCACTTACGAAGAGTGATTAGTCGCTTTTTTCCTACAATCATAGACCGGAAGAAGTGCTCGAACATGCCAGACTTCATCATGACCAATTTCATGTTTGGACACGGCTAGTTCCACGAGTACCTGTCCAGAGTGGACATCGAGCGCAACGAGATGTGTGAGTGTCAATTGGCAGAACACATCCCGATCCACTTGATCAGTAAATGTCCGGCCTGGGCGAGACATAGGCACGACTTTGAAGCCTTTATCAACAATAGAGACCAACGAATAAGTATTTAGTTTGTATATTTTTACGCAACATTGACTATTAGTTAAGTTTTCATATTAAAATTACGATTCCTAAATCTCAGGGTCCTAGGATAACGGCTTGATACCTACCAAAGATGCACTGGTTGGAGTAACAGCTATAGTTTCTACATTTGGCCATGTATCTTTCGTATATATCTTGCTATTGTATCAATTTAAACCTCTGTTTATGCTTACATCGGCGATTGCCATAGAGGTCAATAAATCTCACTCTCAAAAAAGGGTTACCGCTCTTAACAGGGGAACGGAACCAACAGCCGGCAACCGAATTAGCAAGTGAAAAAATTCCTTAGCACATTTTCTATTTCATTTATCCAAGTCCTTGAGAATTGTGGCAGTAAAGTCTTCAATTACTAATCGATGCAGGAACTTTGATATGACATGAACTTCTTAAGTGACTTCAACTGGACAAGACCCTGGTTGATCAAACAAATTCGAATATTATCATCAATTTTTCTGTCCACGAACTTAGGTCGTCTGTGTCATATGTGGCAAAAGAAATCGATTTGTCAAAAACTGATTGGTTCTTCTTCATTCTTCCTTCAACCTGCGCCAACCTTCCAATCCACAACCGCTCATTTTTCCACCACTTACATTTCCCTCCACCAGCCACTCTTCCGCCCTTTCGGCCATATGCCGCTCGGACCATTTGCCGCCCCTTGGACCTTGCCGCCCTTGCCCGATGGCAGAAAAAAATGACCTCCCGCCGCCCCTGTGCTGGTTGATGCAAAACTAAAGCATTGCCTGGATACGATCGTTTGGCAAATAACACTCACACCGTTAGCCGACTAGATAAACATCAATACTGAACATAAACAAGTCGCAATTGATAAAACAACAAAATCAATAATTGCACGAGTTGACAATTTTGTCGACTTAGTCATACCGACACACACATGCACTAAGACACACAAACAACTAAATGGCAAACGATGCAAAACCGTTTGACCATCACAAACAACTCGTGAAAAGACGAGATCATGCTTTCTTATCTCAAATACATTCTTGACTCACTCTCACAAACATCATTCCATCGAACGTTCTTTCGTCTCAATTTTCTCTGGTTGACAACCAATAATGCAAATCAAGCAACTCGTGGAGTGAATGAATCACCTTCACATTTCACTTCTTCGATTTGTCTTTAATGTTCAAGCCAAGCCAGCCACTGATAAGCCTTTCACTTGGCACAAATGAACAAACACGCAAACATATTACACTTTAGTGTCATCGTGCCACTTATTGGCGCCTTTCACTATCTTTATTCCCCATTCTTTCTATCCTCCCCGATCTGTCCGGATCATTGTCTATAAAGCCAGGTGACCGACCAGTACTCATGGTCGACCGCACCGTATCTTTCACCCATACGGACCTCTTCTTTCGTTCTTCTCAACTGAACTGGATTGACCCCTCGGAAGCCATCGAATGTCGCTCCTTCGTACAACTTCCGTTGATGCAACCACTTCCTTCGTAACTGTACGAATGCCCTGTTGGCCTCATCGCGAGCTCCAAAAGGACACCCCCTTCGGATGGTTCAACTGACTCTTCAATTTGGATCGTCACTCAAACCTTATTGGTTCTTTCGTCTTCTACTTTCATTTGTTCATTTGTCATTATCATTCGTTCTTGTGATTCGTTTCATTATTTCGTACTTTTTATTTCTTCGATTTAAATGTCGATTGTGTAACCCAAAACTTATTTGAAAACCCCAGAAAAATAGCAAAATAAATTAATTTCCACCACCAAGTTGGAATGCGGTCTTTTGTCTACTTTGGGCTAACACATGCGACGGGCAAGACGGCAGGATGTCAAGCAATCTACCGACGACTCCCCCAATCGATTCTTCTTCTTTCTTCTATCTTCTTCTTCTTCATCCTCCCTTTTGTTTTTAAGTGAGGGGAGGAGTGATATATCGTGAATCGTACCGAACAGTAATGTGAAGTGATTTGGCTCTTCACACAACACGATTCCTAAACTGTCTGCCTAAACTTTAATAACCGCACGTGCCCGTGACTGCTAACCTTCCGGTGCATGAACAAAGTCTTCTTCGTTTTCTACTTCTTCTATTTCTTCTTCAATCATCGCGTTCCTGATGATTCGCCTGATCAACGAGTTATTTGGAACAACATTGAATCATCTGTAACGATACAGATCTTTGACCCCTGGCCGCATCTCACCTTCGACCAACTTGATTGGAAAAAGGACAACGAGTTTGCAGAGGATTGCATGTTTGGACGTTCTCCCACGCACAGAACACTCAACTCCACTCATCTCCTCGATTGAGCGCCGACGCTCAGGCTGCTGCAGCAGACCATCGAATCTGGCGATAGGACCAGTTACCTGAAACGAGTAAAGTTTTATAGACTTTAAATCCGGACAGTCCCTTTCTTTTTCTTTATTCTTTCATTCTATATTAGTCATTCAATTCTTTATTCAATTATTTTCGTATTATTATTTCAATATTACACACACTTAGTAACCAACACAACAATTCATTTGCCATTCGTTAGTGCCAAGCATGGCTGAAGTCAAGTTGACTGGTGAGTGGTGACAGGCTAAAAGATCCAGAAAATATTGCACTTTATTGGTCTGAATTTTTGCTTGAGTTTGGCGTGCTTCATTCTGCAGTTACTATAGCACCTCCTAAGAGTGAGAAAGAAGTAAACGCTAGAAACAAACAGTTCATAGCTCTTAGTAGAAAGATACATCATATTACAGTCGAGGTTCAGCAAAATTGGAACGATCTTTATAAATTTTTCAATTTTCCCCAATTCGAGAAATTTTCAACTTTTCAATCAGAGTGGAATTGGCTCAAAGGCATCTTTCAGCCAAAACTGAAGGTTACTGTCGAGTCTAAGCTTTCTGCTGTAGGGGGATCCGTCAAAGGCTGAGATTGCTGATCCTCTGATTAGCTTGAAACCTCAATCAACTTTACCATCTCAGACAAATCCTCCTGTCCCCACAACTTTTTCGCAAATATTCTCGCCCACTCCTTTGGTTCCGTCTTCTGCTCAGTTCATATTGCCACCACCAGGTGTATCTACCCAGGCTGCTAATATTAATCCATCTGGAACAATTACTCAATCGCCTATTCAATCTAGTGTAATTCAACCAGTAGTCCCTAGTCCTCCATTGGGTTCTACTTCCCAGGCTTCGTTGATTACAGGTTCATTAGTCTCTAATACTGGTGTCCCGCCTCAGTCATCTGTTGTGAATCCTACTCAGGTTGCTGCAACTGGATCTTTCCCGGTTCATACAACTCAAGTTGGTAGTTTTGGTTCTTCTCAAGTGTTTTCAGTTCAATCGTCTCATTCTATTCCAATATCGAGTACGATTAATCCGTCATCTATGGCTAGTCAATCTTCTTCGCCTAAAAAGCCATTTAATGACAAGATGTACAAGTCGATTCCCATCTTCACTGGGGATATTCTGACTTTTCCCTTGTTCAAGTCAGAGGTCGATGACACTAACTTGTCTGACGCTTTTAAGTTGGCTAATTTGCAAAAGAAATTGACACTCAAACCTGCTAGTTTGATTTCGACTTATAGTTCTTCCAACTATGGCCTCGCTCTTGCTGCACTTGAGCACGAGTACACACATTCTACTAATGTGCAACGCCATATCAACAGAATGGTTGATAGAATTCCATTTTTGTCTAGTCGTAACGAAATAGTTATGTTTCAATGTGTGTGTTTGTAATTGTTGACTTGTAATAAGTTGTGTTTGTATAATATATTTGTCATTTTGTCAATCACTCTCGACATTGCATGTTTGCAACACATGTTTGTCAACTGTTTTCACGTTTCTATCGAGCTTATCACAACTCAGTCAGTTAGTTAACATTAATCAAATGCATAGGCAATTCAATAGATTTAACTCGAAACTACCACTACTATTATATATATATTTATTACTCAACTGGAGAATGCTTGTAAATAAACAAAATCAATGACGTTTACAAATCAGTTCAAGTACAAGTTGTCTGACCGTTCCTATACTCGCTTACCTCAAATCAATCATTTAATTAAAAGAATTATTTCTGGTGAACAACAACCCTGAGTTGAAGTTACGATATGTAATCTTTTTCAAATTTAATAGTAATATCCATTATCGTTTAGCCAAACTTAAAATAACGAATAGAACAACAGATATTCTCATCAAATGGTCGCAACAAGAAAGACATCAAGATATTCATAAAAATGCGCACCTAACTGCTCAGGTTATTCTATGTTCCACGAGATCAGAGAGTTAACGTGTTCCAAGTAGAATTTAACAGTTCCACACATAATCTTTTGCAAGATCGTAAGTACATCACGAGTTTATTTGTGTAGACTAGAATATATACTCACGCCTTGTAGAAATGACACATTGATCTGATAATCAAGAAGATCCAATTCACCCCCAAATTATTTTACTACATCAAACCACAGGTGAAAACATTGATCATCTATTATCATCATCGCAAGTTTAGGATATTTTTGTCTTCTAAGCCTTTTTCAGACAATGCAAAGAAATGGTTTAAACGAAAAAGATGGCAGAAACAAGATACCATGATTGAGATGATCAGTGTCCTCGCCGGTGATTTTGATGTGATAATGAAATTTGGAAGTTATTTGGATCTTCTTGTGGAATATATAGCCTACTACAAATAGATAAACTCGCCAACTCAGAATATGTTATGAAGAGATTTAACTTTATCGAACTTCCACTATTGATTCTCCGTTTGTGGAATTGTCAATATCTTTGGATGTTGCTTTGCATTGCTATGAATTCAGTCTCTGGCATGGAAAGTCTATGTCGGGTAGTAGCCAACAATGAAGTCAATTGGTAATGAAACCCGAGTGGTGTTTGTAGAACATACTAGATTATAAGATTGAACTAAATTTCCTATCTAACTACTTGTCATCAATAAACTCACAAGATGAGTCAATCACAGAAATAATACGAAGAGGTCGAGTATAAGAATGTCTGAGAAGTTGTATGTCCAATGGACATTGTCCATGTGCACGAAGTTAATTGATTACACTTAATAATGGCAAACTTAGATCTCACCTTGCAAACTCAAACTCAACATTTAATGGCGATATTTCGTTAATTCATTTGGAAACTGGTTGCTAGCAGTCGTTTGTGAATTCCTAACAGCAATGATGAGCTCCCGTCATCATCTAGTTTTGCCCCAATGAGAGGTCAACCATCGATTCGAGAATTACATTCAATCACATCACTAGTGAGATCTCTTAGAAAACAAACAAGTAGAATTGCATAAGATTATTAACTATTGGCTGCATAAATAGGACAACCCTCAAAGAGTGTTCAACAGTGCCAGCAATGTGTCGAGTGTTAGCTACAGCTAACTGACGCAACAGACAAGAAATCCAAAAGCTAAACATAAAACCTTGGCTTGTGTGGTTTAAAATTTAATCCTTGAATCATTTTATTCCCATTGAACCGTCATTGGATAATCGTACTTTCCCGCAGCCAGAGATCGAGATTTTGATGATTCCAAGATTTCTAATAAATCCAATAATTTATTAAAAATCTAGAAATCAACAGAATTTCGGACCCAGCTGCGCGAAAGTGCTAATATCTAAATCAAGTATAAATAAATATTCATATCTAACAACAAATGCAACTTCAGTATTGAATATCATTAATTATATTATTAGTAATCGCATCGGGTGCACAAACATCATGAAAGAAAGAAAAGAACGACAAGACTATGAGATAATAGGCAACTTTAACTTGCTCTTGCACCGGCAGAATATAGTAATATACGAAAGCGCATACTTTCAATGGTTTGTCGCTATACGCCTTTCTAACATCTCTATGAACATATCTCATCAGTATATAAACATTTGTACAGCAGCGACAGTGCTGTCGACAATCGAAAGCATATTCGAAAGGCAACGTTGGCCAAACAAATATCTCATTTTGTCACGTTTGTTACTGGCAACGGTCATGGATTCCAAAGATCCTACACTAGATGCTATGCTGTGATTATCGCAGTAAGTCTTATCATATGAATCAGTGAGATCTCTGAGAAAGCGAGCAATCGCAATGCATCAAACTGTCTAACTATTGGTTGCATTAATCGAACAAACGGTCAAACAGTTTTCAACTGTGGGAACTGAATGTTTCGAGTGATTGCATGACATGAATGTGTGATTGTATGCGAGTATGAGTGTTATTGTGTAAGTGAGCAAAAGCCTATGTTCGATAGTTTGTGTGTATGGTGCAAGTGTACGATGGTCATTTTGGTGTGGGTGTGTCAGTGAGATTTAGTAGGGTTTAGAACATACAATGTGTTCTTGGATAGACACGAGAGTGTTCCAACTTAAAGGGCACAAGGCCTGCCGCTCCATGACTTTCTGCATATATCTTGCAAACACTACCAACACAGGGCCTAATGGCCACGTTCTATTTTGTGTGTCAATCGAATTGTAAGCTGCACTGAATCAATGAAAGTGTTAGCTATTGATTGTATGATCTGCATTGGTGGTAGTGCATGTGAGGGCAATTGGCGAATGTGACTGTGCATCTGTGCATGTGTGCGTTTGAGATTGTTGTGTCAGTGTAAGTGATCTATGTGTGTAAGTGTGTAAGTGTTGAATGGTTTTGGGACATACCAATTTATCAGGATTCGTGAGACATGAGAGTCACTCTCCGTGTTCAAACTGCACATGTTTACCTCAGTCCGTGGATGGCATTTGGCTAGGTCATGTTCGCATCCACCACTGGACTCAGAATCGGCTAAGGCAAGGCATTGTCCATCAACATGTTAGCAATGCAGGAAAAACATAGCAAAGTTTCTAGTCTAGGGAGAATGGCAGTCATTGAGTGAGTTAGTGTGAGTTCATCAAATAATGTTTAGTTAGTACACCAGCCTTGGTCAATAGTGATGGCCATTCAATGTACATGGCCCTCTTGCGTGCAGTCAAGCCATCGTGGGTAACTGCTACTCTCCGTGTTCAAACTGCTCATTCGTAGATGGCCATCGGCTAAATCACGTTCCAATGAACGCACATTCGAGTCAGGCAAGGCATTCTCCATTAGCATACAAGAAAACTCAATTCCCTCGTGACAGGTCACGAAGGGAATTGTCGCTGCGCGAACGTTTTCTTGTAAAAACCCCCTTTCAGAGATTTGAACAATAAAAGTGTCAATTAATTCAAATAACAGACAAATTGATGATTTAAAAAATTATTGGAATTCGGAGTTACAAAATGATTTGAATTTGCTTCAACCGTCACGATTACAATCTCGCTGGCAGTGTGAAGGTCAAAGGTCCGATCCGATACTCTAAGCACATTATTATAAACATCAAACAAAGAATGATACATATTCAAAACAGCTTGTGTTGAAGCGAAACATTAGTTGGTTAGTAATTACTTAGGATCTTAAGATCAACCACCGCATTGTGCGTAATCTTGCATCAAGTGTAGAGTTCTGGATTTGCCAATTCCGAATGCTGTTTCAGCACGTAAAGAACCATCTGACTCCGATTACGTCGAGGACACCGTACTGGGCCTTGACGAGTGGCATCTGTAGTATCCAAGATCCACAGCTGATTATTCACCCATGTAGTCAAACAAAACATAATTAGAAATTAATAAAAAATCAATATATCACTCACCGATAGCGCTTTGGGGGTTTGAGCGACCACCATTCATGTTGTGTACGGTGTGACCAATCTCATTTTGAAACCTAAAAGCCATTTCCCTCAACCTGAGAATCTTTGTAGGAGATAGATCCAAGAGCCACCGCACTGATGTTGTGACGAAGATTCGAGAACCACTCGTTATTTTCAGAAATACAGAATACGTTCGAAATACGGTGGATGGTTGAAGAAGACAGGACCATCTTGCCAACATCACAACACATCGAATAGTTGATAGAATCACCAACCTTCTTATCTATTCGCTTCCATCCATAAAATACCAAGCACCACAGTTGGTGCACGCCTTGTCCATCATACCGAGATAGTTCTCCTCGGGTACACCATACCTCAGCTTACCGGTGGTTAGGACTGCCGCAAGAAAGGACCATGACGGGAACGATGTTGTTGAATTCGAGAAGTTCCAGATTCGACTTGACGGGAAGTTGCATTTAGGCGCATATGTTCACACACATTTTGCCGATAATTTCGCTGGTACTCACGGCGTACAGCAACCATTTCTTCTGACGAGGACGAACACAGCCTCGACCCAAATCTACCTGACCACGTCCACTACCTCGTGCACGATCTCTAGCCCAACCTCGTTAGCGATTTTGACCTCGATCCATGATGATTAGATAGTTTGATAACGATGAGGGTAGAGCCTCTACCGTAGAGGAGAGGAAGAGAGAGAAACCTAAAAACACGTGGTGTGAGCTTTGATGCGAGTGAGTGAGTGACCGGTGTACAGAAAGAGGGTAATGTTGGGGCTTGTTTGAATAGTAGTGGCAGGAGTAGAAGCATGCAACGTTACACAACCATCACTGTCCGATGTGTGAGTGCGGCAAAGAATGTCCGGTAGCTTCTGTCCATGTCCAAACTGCACGATAATGTGCGCGCCCACCACTGGACACTCAATTGGGTGGCAAAGAGTGTCCGGTAGCTTCTGTCCATGTCCAAACTGCACGATCATGTGCGCGCCCACCACTGGACACTCAATTGGGTGGCAAAGAGTGTCCGGTAGCTTCTGTCCATGTCCAAACTGCACGATAATGTGCGCGCCCACCACTGGACACTCAATTGGGTGGCAAAGAGTGTCCGGTAGCTTCTGTCCATGTCCAAACTGCACGATCATGTGCGCGCCCACCACTGGACACTCAATTGGGTGGCGAGGAGTGTCCGGTAGCTTCTGTCCATGTCCAAACTGCACGATCATGTACGCGCCCACCACTAGACCCTCAATCGGTGGCAAGGAGTGTCCGGCAGCTTCTGTCCTTGTCCAAACTGCATGAGAACATGGCAGTGGGTACGTGTCCATTCGGCAAGTTCGTGTTCGCATCCACAATTAGACAGGATTTGCGCTTTGTTCCCAGCACAGCAAACGTTGTCAGGCATTGAGGTGGCTAAGATAGCCACAATACAAAGCGCATAAAGAGTTATTGTGAAACCATGACACTAGGTGGCAGCACCGCTCCAATGTAAATCGTCAAGAGCATTCTAGGGTACAGCCCGGTGAATGGCTATCGGACAAATGATCGTCATTAGATTGAGTGATTCAGAATAAATGTGATATACAGATTACCATACATGGTGCATAATTGAATTGATCATAGCTGTCCAAAAATGGATAAATGACGTTTAGGTCCGAGAGCCGCTGGCTATTTGCCATGCGCTAGTGAGATATCCAGCTGATCGATGCATCGATGCGGCATCATTTGACTGATTGCCAGATGAGTGACAGCAGTTGACACGGGTTACAGAGAATGTGTGGACTGTGTTGACACCTCTATTCGGTAGGTGGATCGAGTCTTGGTGCGACTTGTCCACTGCGCCGTCCGCCATTTTTGATTTGGCTGGACGACGCAGTGAGGCACGATCTCAATCGAAGTGAGCGTGGTGGTGGTGGTGTGATCGTTGTGTTCAGTGTGTTCGATGGTCGCATCTGGCCTTCGCGGTCTGCGCTGCGCAGAAATACCACATCTGCCACGATATCGTCCATTCGGGTGGTAGTGGTTGGTGGTTGGTGGTTGGGTCAGGGTGGACTGCGACATACAACACCAATGTCAGTCTATGTGCGAGCTCTGATCATGAGCAGTAGCGGCAATAGAAGCGAGTCCCTTAGCAACCGATGGAGTGGACGAGTAGGCCGCGGCGATTCAGAGAAAAGGATAAAGTTCAAATCGAAAGTGACTCTCTCGGCTGGATCTGCTTTTAATGAAGCCAAAGTTACAGAGGCACGTGGTTGAAGCACGCACCAAGCAACACAGTCCCTGTATGAGAGCACCGACAAAGGCGGAGTCCAAAAGTGGTATGATTTAGTTAGCCCAGAGTAAGCGAGACGACTTCAGACAGAGGCAGTAAAGGGAAGAAGAGGGAGGATGGTCGACGTCATCGACTCGACGAGGAGAGAATTCGAGTTGGCAATGTCTGCCAGACAGTCGTAAATCACCAAAGGTCGCCAGCCGACGGCTTGTTTTTTTTGAGAAATTTATTTTTTTGGCCACTGACGTCATGAAATCAACGTGGCGCTATAAAGTCTATTATAAATAACAATATATATGAAATTAGTGAATTACATGAGTATTTATATGTGATTTGGAAAAAGCTCTTGTGAGTATGTGTCGAATATATACAGTTCATATGAGTGTGATGCATATAGTGTTTTGTGTGTATGTGTGTGTTGTGTTTCTTTGGTGAATTACGTCTATTGTGAGTTTGAGATCGGGATTAGAGTAGGGGTATTTGCTTGGGGAGAACATGTGGTCCATGCAGCACACAATCGAATGCCTGCCTGACTGCTTTAGCTTCTACATGAGCGAGCGCGAAGTACGCAGTTGGCTTGGTGAATTGACTGCAGTAACAACAACATGAGCAGCAGCAGCCAGCCAGCCAGCCAGCCAGCGAGCGAAAACGATCGAATCGAATGTTCTCGTACGAGTACAACACAGAGAGGCAACCAGCACAGGCACACAACTAAAGCTAGTGGAGCAGCAAGAGGAGCATAGTGAACAGTAAGACTACAGTGAACCCCAATATACATAGAGAAAGAAAGATATAAATACTACTACTAATCAGAAAAAGATACAAACAGATAAGATAAGATAATCTAGATTACGTAATTAAACGAACACAAAATGTTGCGAAAACTATAAATCACATAATGAAAATTTTTAGTTTACAAACACGTAATCTAAATACCCTGTATGGCCAATAAGCAGTGAAACGTATTTTAGCCACTCGAAAAAGATTGGGTGGAGTTTGCGAGAAGATTTAACTGCGCTTCTAATGCAATTGCAATGAAGAGTAGGGTTTAAAACTGCTTTTGAACTCCGCCCTACAAACACAAACTTTTCCACAATTCTTATTTAAAATATAATTAGAGTTAATACATGATTTATTAGATCTAAAATAATGTTAATAGAAGTAAATTGATATTACTTGCTTAAACTAATATATTTGATCAATTTAAATTGTATTAAAGAGGAGATATTGCCATAATTCGAGGCGCTGGTCTATTTCATTGGATGGGGACTTTGTTATGTTCAAATAGTCATATGCACGCTGCATGATTGGTTTGGCTGACTGGCCGGCCTGGCTGCCAGAGGCTGCCTCGGGTTCTTCGGTCACTCGTGTGTGTCACAGCTTAATCACAAACAGTGTGGCCATTTGACTGTCTGGTGAGTATTATCATTGAATCCTTGTGAGTTAATTTGTGATTGTGTTTTTAGGGAATGGAATGATCATTGAGCCTATTAGCCGTGACACTCGATTGTCATAACATGCGTCATCTGTCGAGGAGATTGTCAGTATCGAACACAATTTAGACAATTAAAGGAGATGCATCCCATTGCCAATTGTGCAAAACTTGTGTTGTGCACACAACACAGTGGTACAATCTGGTGGATCCATCTCGCGGGATTCTCTGCTACTAGGTCTCCCTGCATACACATATAAGGCGACTCGCTCGCACACACACTATCCATCTAACTATCTGTTACCTTACACACAACACACGTACACGATCGCGACTGATCTCTTGTCACAACGACACACCACTTCGCTGTAATGCGACGCGAGCCGAGAGTACGGACATAGTGCAGAGACAATAAACCCGTTACTCGTAACATCACGTACCTAATTCTTCTCATCGTTACGGTTCTAGAGTAGATCCGTAACAACTTGTCGTCAGAGTTGCCAGCTCGCTTCTTTGGATCAGACTCGAGTTTGACGACAAGGAGCTGGGCCAGTAGATTTGCAGTCAAAAAAGCAAAATCGAAGACTCTCAACTGTGATATGTTATACGACCCTGCAGTGACCAACTGATCAATCCTACTACTGAACAAGCCATGTGCAAAATCAAAAACAAATGGCCTTTCGTTTTTCCTCCGTTTGATTTGGTTGTTGGTTGCCTAATATAATACTAATTAATTTTTTATAATTCTAGGCAAGCCCAACATTCGGTCAAGCCCTTTAATGTGGCCGTTAATGTCATCAATGGTCGGTGCAAGCGTAATGTCCAATTCGTGTTCTACCCAAGATTGATAGGCCAGTAGTGTGTCACTGGCTCTCTCTCTCTCTCTCTCTCTCTCTCTCTCTCTCTCTCTCTCTCTCTCTCTCTCTCTCTCTCTCTCTCTCTCTCTTTATCTCTCCCCCTCTCTCCCTCTCTCCATCCTGATCGTTCTTTGGTTTGCCTTCTCGTGGCCGAATGGGTACTGGTTCGTGTTAAGCTATTGATAGGCCAGTAGTGTCTCTCTCTCTCTCTCTCTCTCTCTCTCTCTCTCTCTCTCTCTCTCTCTCTCTCTCTCTCTCTCTCTCTCTCCATCTCTCCATCGTAGTCGTTCCTTGGTTTGACAGCATTTGCATGCTACTAATCAAGCTGACACTTCTCTCTTGCTACCTTGTCCGTGTTACTACTCGTGGCTATCATCGTCAGAAGTATCCCGACTTTAATGATCGCACCGAGTTCAATCGCCCCCGTGACACAACTCTTGATGCAAGACGAGTTGATCGATGAGTTATCCTTTTTTGTTTCTTGATTCTCTTGAATGTAAGTTTGTTTGCCATTGTGTTGTTTCCTCACAGATCTTATATCTCATTTCTTAGTTTGAGGAATTAAGCCCACTCATCGTGAACGAGAGCGACCCGAACAACAACTTTGCCGACTTAAAAGGCTCAATTTGCCTGGTTAATGCAATGAGAAAGTCCGTTATCCAATTATACATAATCAAACAGTCCCGTCTTTGATATAAATCGTTTCACTATACGGCACAAGCAAATCAATCATTCAATCGATGATATTACTCGGCCACAAAAGTCTTGACTAGTTTTTCCTATTAAAATGTCCTAAACTAGATGTCACTACTTATGAGAACGCCTAATACTTTGTGCATTTAATTTAAAAGACCTAGACCTGAGCAAGTGGACACTGTCGGACTAGCGAGGTAATCGTCAGCTTGGCTCGGGCAGATTGAAACACGCAAACACTTGTACGTAAAGACCTGTTCTGGATTTGAGTGAGTGGCCATTGTGGCTCGGGCAGACGAGGTAATGGTTGGCGTGGACTGAGACAAGCACTCCCTTGCCGGTAAAGACAGATCTGAGTGAGTGGCCATTGTGGCTCGGGCAGACGAGGTAATGGTTGGCGTGGACTGAGACAAGCACTCCCTTGCCGGTAAAGACAGATCTGAGTGAGTGGCCATTGTGGCTCGGGCAGACGAGGTAATGGTTGGCGTGGACTGAGACAAGAACTCCCTTGCCGGTAAGGACAGATCTGAGTGAGTGGCCATTGTGGCTCGGGCAGACGAGGTAATGGTCGGCGTGGACTGAGACAAACACTCCCTTGCCGGTAAAGACAGATCTGAGTAAGTGGCCATTGTGGCTCGGGCAGACGACGTAATGGTCGGCGTGGACTGAGACAAACACTCCCTTGCCGGTAAAGACAGATCTGAGTAAGTGGCCATTGTGGCTCGGGCAGACGACGTAATGGTCGGCGTGGACTGAGACAAGCACTCCCTTGCCGGTAAAGACAGATCTGAGTGAGTGGCCATTGTGGCTCGGGCAGACGAGGTAATGGTCGGCGTGGACTGAGACAAGAACTCCCTTGCCGGTAAAGACAGATCTGAGTGAGTGGCCATTGTGGCTCTTGCGGACGAGGTAATGGTCGGCGTGAACGGTTGGACTGAAACAAGCACTCCTTTGCCGGTAATGACCTAGATGCTTAGGTAGGCATGACCTAAGCACAGTGTATAGGAGCAATATCATTCATGAATGCCGATGAATTGTGATGAGTGAAAAGGTGCATTCATTTGTTTCTATTTCAGTGAAGTGTGCATCTGTGAGATCGAGCTGATCATTGATTGCTCGTGTTTCATGCGGTTGCCACTGGCCCAGTGGCACTGGGTTCGTTGGCTTCGTAAACGGGATTAAAGGACATATTACCCAGTATACATCGTCAGTATAATGCCAGTATTGCAGTGTTTGATGTTCCACAGTCTACGGGACTGTGCTTGGGTCTGTGCTGTGAGCCAAAAACTGGCAATTAGAAGGAGCAAGAGAGAGAGAGAGAGAGAGAGAGAGAGGGAGAGGGAGAAGGAGAGGGAGAGAGAGAAGGAGAAAGAGAGAGAGGGGAGAGAGGGAGGGAGGGAGAGAGAAAGAGAGAGAGAGAGAGAGAGCGAAGGTGAGAGTGGCAGGGAGTGGGAGAGAGGGAGGGAGAGAGAGAGAGAGAGACTTTGAGTCCATAGAGAGATAGAGATGCACTGGCGTACTAAAGAATTAAGTGCGGTTACTGTGGTCAGTGGGTGCACAATTCATTTATGGCTTTGATAATAACGAACAACAACAACAACACCGATGGTTGTGTTGCATGATGCAATGCACATTCAACACATACTCGCACTCGATCTATTTAACAGTGTAATATCTCGTTCAAAACCTTGTTGTGATAGTCTATCAATGCTCCATCGGTTGGACCGAGTTTTGTGCTACACGAATGGCTTATTGACAAACCAAACACCATTGCCACTGGCAGTGCAGGCAGATAAACTACAATTAGCTCGGTGGAAGAGAGTGGTTGAGTGAATGTGCGAATTAGTATGTGTGTGCCCGCGCGCTAAGCTAACTTTGTATTATTCTGCTTAGTACTTAGCTTGTTCAATCATAGTTTTAATCATTTTATTAAATAAATTTCAATTCTTCACATGATGGCATATTTTATTTGTCGAATACATTAACCGGTCAAGAGATATAAAATTAATCAAAGTTTTACTGCACCATATATTTGGACTTTTTCACATATTTTTTTGTTTGATGCTTTGATGGTGGTTGTCAGAACATCTTGTATCACTGTGAATATTTTCAGAAATTTCGAAATAGGTTAGCTATGCTAAATCTTCATTTAGACAAAAATGTGCGCTGTCAGTGCAAATCTGTGTCCAATCTAGTGGTGTACACTGTGGTGCAAGCCAAGTCACACAAACTGTCATAGTCACAGGTGTATTAAGATTGTATTGAACAAAACACAGAATAATTGAGAATATTGTAAATGAACTATACCAAAAGACTACAAGACCGAAATTTTACTCACTCGGGGATATCTGTGTGCGCACTTGCACACAAAAACAATGAGCGAAACTCTCGTTCGCGATCTCACTACTTGCGTGATTCTCACTTTCCGTGCCAGTTTACACAACCTTGCTTGTTTGATTGTACTTGGTGTGGTACCAAGTGCACCAATTCAAATGTGTCATTTTTTGCTGCAAAGTCAGATCCAAAACATTGACATTGTATAAGTGTTCAAAGTGAAATAAGTATCATTACCAATGTCTTGTCTGTCTGTCGGTCCAGAAACACGACAGCAAATCAATAAAAGAAATACTACCAACTCGGTTGCTCATGTTTGCGAATACAATGCTCATCACAACATAGTGGTCAACACTGCCAAATTTGAAAATAAAATAGACCAACTCATTCTATTATTTCTTTAAATATATAAAATATATTTATTGGTACGGAACTTGATGTTCAGGTCGGTAACAATGATGAATTAGACACATATAATGGTTGTACACAGATAGTACAAAAATGGACAAAGACTGATGGGTGAGATGTGCCAAAATACTACCCAGATCGGCCAAGCGAAACAAGAGTGATTTGTCATTAATTAGTCCCATTTGTCACCGGTCTCACCAATCAATGTACTGGCTAACTAAAACATTAAGTGCGGTCACTGTGGTCAGTGTGTACTCAACTTATTTGTGGCTTTGATAATAGCGAACAACAACAACAACAACAACAACAATTGCTGTTTGCATGATTCAATGCGCACGTAACACATGCTCGCACTCAACCGCTCCTGCATGCACCTAACAATTCTATGTGTGTCTCCTAATCTCTGCTCTCTTCTACCCTCTCTCTCTCTCTCTCCCTCCCTCTCTCTCGCTCAACACGACACACACACAACACCGCCAGTAGAATCGACACAATCAGACTGGACATTCAAGCACACATCACAATCCAGAAAAGTGCAACACAACAACAACATACATGCAATACAAATGCTTGTGACAATCACCACCACAACAGGCGCAACACTACTCATATTTCACGGGCCACGCGTCTGACTAAAATCGCAAATCAATACTCGTTTGTGTGTAGATTAGTGCCATACCGAAATTGGGCGCAAAAGTGAGTGGCTAAATATCGAAAAACATTATCGTGACAATAAGCAATAAAACACACTGTGCCAACTTCTGACTTCCGTGCTAAAACACACACACACACACACACACACACACACACACACACACACACACACACACACACATCCTGACCGTTATCCAAAAAAGTAGATAATCTCGCCACTTTCTCTCTGTTCGAACTTCGTCCTGTTCTCTGTGGTTGCACAGCACACACATCGCACACCGAGCAGTGAGTCGCACTCGTTGTAAGCCATCAATAGTGCAGTGATGGTTTGGTGTGTGCTGTGTGCTGTTTGCTGTGTGTGTCTGTGCGTGGACACTCGCCCGATAAGTTGAGTGGTGCTCGCTAGCGGAGAGTGCCTTCATCAATGGCAATGTTGTGCTTTGAGTGACTGTGTGTGTGTGTTCTGTGTCTGTTCTGTGATATCGAGTGCGTTCGTCTAAACGCGATTGTGTGTCCACCTCATCGATTCTTTTTTATAACTCTTGATCTGTTTTGTGTTTTGACGATTGTGTGCAAACAATCAACGTTTTTGTGACAAAATGGTGAAACGACGAAAGCCTAAACAGACTAATCAGTCGAGTGACCAAGCCGAACATGATTCAAACACCAATCGGCTACGAAATGAAGAGGCAGAAGAAGCTCAAGCTGGCCCTTCACAACCGTCACCATCTCGCCAGCCCCCAACCCGAAAGACCAAACAAGCTGTACTCGAAGGTCCACTGCGTCGATCAATCCGAATTTCCGGATTCAAGGCCTATGACCAAGTCGAACACATTGATTTTACATTTAAAGGTTTTGACACATTAGACACACTGTAAGCGTTGTTTTAGTCTAATTTGTGTATTATTATTATTACCACTACTGTAACACTATAGTCAATAAAGCACTTTGTCCGATAATAATCGTCTTGGTTTTGATTTAATTCTTTCTGCCCCTTCTAGTCGCGGTTAGGTTGTTTTGCTGTTCCAATAGGCAAGTAGGATTGTGTGAATGTTCTTGAATGAGCAAAGTGGCCTCTCTCTCTCTCTCTCTCTCTCTCTCTCTCTCTCTCTCTCTCTCTCTCTCTCTCTCTCTCTCTCTCTCTCTCTCTCTCTCTCTCTCTCTCTCTCTCTCTCCCTCTCCCTCTCCCTCTCCCTCTCCCTCTCCCTCTCCCTCTCCCTCTCGTCTAATCGGACCGTCAGGCGAGTGACTCAATTTTCACTTAATACGATCAATACAAATACCTTGTACAATAAGCCACAGCATGAAACTAACAATTAAGCTTTATTGAATATTTAAATTAAAATTAAATCATTTCAAATACAATACTGAATATGCAATAAAATCAAAATCACGAGTAAGTGGAGATCCGGAGCCATATTTGTATGATGTTGTTGATGTGTGTAGTGGTTCACGAGATGATAGTTGAGATCGTCTTCATCAGATCGCTTCAAACTGAACACTCTTTATCGACCTACAATCTGTATTTTGTTGATAAACTCGCATTTTGGTTAATGTGTGAATGTGAAAGCTTCGTGTTTCAAATACATTGCCTAAAACTAATAATGTATATTCGGTTAATTGATTATGCCAAATTGAATGTGTGCTTTGTTGAAATAATGTGCACCATGTCGCATGATGGTTCATGAGGGTGCGAGAATATGTGAATAGTGTAATAGTACTTATTGAGAACAGTGGGAAAGGTGAGATACTAAGATGAGATACTATTGACTGTGTCAAGAAACGTGATTCGTAGTGATCCTATTTGCGGGAGATTCGCCGAATTGCCTTCTTCTTGTTTGAGGATTGTTTGCCTGACTTGGCACATCGACTAACCCCCGAGGGTCCTGCCACCGCTTCCACTCGAGATGTCGATGCCTTTCGAGAAGGAGTTGGGGCATTTCGGTTCTCCGACTTTCTTGAACGACCAACCGGACGACGAACAGGCGCTACCTGAGTTTTGTATTAGGGAGAAAAGGTATATGTAATTAGAATCATGCAAGAATGTAGTTTAAATGGTTTATACCTCTACCTCTTCCGCCTCATCATCCTCATCCTCAGCATTGTCAGCGGCACTTAGAATAAAGTTGTTATCCAAAGTTTTCTTCTTGGGCTTGAGTTCGACTTTCATATAGATATCCTCAAGGGTGATTGGTCCATCGTTTTCGGGCAGGGGATACCGCTCTGTGAAGTATTCGTTCCAATACTTGTGGTAGTACTGTTTCGCATCAGACAATGCCTCCCTTAGGTTTACGCTAAGCATCTCCTGCTTTTTGGACTCATAATTTGCAAACCTTTCAATCATTTCATCGCTTTGTGCTGGTGGATACTTGGAGAAGGATCGAACTAACTTGTACGAAGTCCATTTCCTGTGCACGCGTTAATGTGAATAAGTTTATAAGGTTTATGATCAGGTTAAGTTAAATTAGATTGAATAAATATGTTACTTACACTTTGGACTCTTCTCCAAACGGAAGGACATTGACATATTTGTCCGATGTGAAATAATAATGATGCTCCCGATACTCGTACACTTTGGCAGGCCACCACAGATTACGATGCACAGTCCATACGAGTGCGTGTGGATTCTCGCAAGGCATCACCATGTCAGACTTGACACGCTCGGTGTTGATCTCGTAGTGGTTGCGATAACAAGAGTCACACCGATTGATAAAGTCCATTTCGTTTCGCGCTGTGTCGATCAATCGGGTGCATTGTTCCTTGAAATGCGAGTACTTTGGAGAGCCTGGTTCAAAGCCATGCAACTTTTGCTGAAGCACCATATAGCTATGACATATCTATGATTGGGATGCGAGAAATGATTAGATAGAGTATATTGACCCTTTTGTGCTAAGGACTATCACAAGAAGTTCATCTTGTTAGTGAATTCTGGCTTGTGTGTGTCTTCATGACTAACACTAGAAGTTCATCTTGTTAGTGAATTCTGACTTGTGTGTCTTCATGACTAACACTAGAAGTTCACCTTGTGCCTAACCTAACCCAGATACACAAAATGAATTGCATTGCACACTAACCTTCCTGATGTCAAACATAAAGTCCTCGGCACACTGATAGGCATCGATGGTTTGAGCTTTTTCAGCATCCAATCCAGATCCACTTTATCCATATCCCTGTGCTTGACATAATTGATTTGTTCAAAGGGCTCAAATGGACGTCCTTTTGTCTGCTTGCCAGTGGTCTTATCCCTAATCCAACCGGTTTCAAGCTTCAAACTCTTCACCGCGTACTGGAACATTGCGGCACTTCTCTCCATGATTGATCTATCGCCGGTCTCTTCAAAGTCCTTTAAATTACCATAATGTTTGCTGTAGTATACGCCTGCCTCTTTGCGTGCACATTCAATGCACACAGTTGGATCGAGTACCGACGAAAGAGTCTTCAGCCAGGCCTGCTTTTCCGCGTACGCGTCGCAACTCTCAGCCCTGTGCTTTCTGAGGTGGGGAATCATCATCATCGATTTGAGCTTAGGCTCAAAGAATTTGTCACTGCAGGCGCGTTTTGTGTGCCAGGCCAGTGAACAGCGACTACAGTAACGTAGTTTTCCCTTGCCATCATGACACCTCCAGCAATGCTTGTCTTTAGCATCTTTGCCAGCTGAAACTGGTGCAGCACGAGGGGCCACTTTGATGGGGTTATTCTTCCTAAGGGTAGGCAAGATAGGAAGATTTGTTGGTTTGACTGAGCGCTTCGGATATCGTCTTGGCGTTGAGCTGCTTGTTGATGGCTGGTTAGACTGAGACTCACTACTACTTTCACTCTCAGACTCAGATGCATCTGCTTGATTGAAAGAAGCCTGACTGGTTGATGCAGCAAGAGCAATCGCATTTGCTTGAGAAGTTGAATTCTCAGTAGGTTTGTCCGCCGTCTTTTGCCTTTTGCATTTGCTACGTTTGAGTTCTGAACTTGTTCCAGCTTGTTCCCGTTGTTCGTTACCAACTCTAGCCTCGTCTTGTTGGTTACTTCGTGCAACAATTCTAACAATTGCTTGGGGTGAAACCTGCAGCGAAGAAGTTGATGCAGCTGCAGTTGCTTGGCGTGATTGTAGTGGACAATTGGCAAAAGGCAATTCACTTTCGCCTCGGCTTTTTCGCCTTTTCGCAGGTCTGAACACTACTTCCTGTGGAACTGCTGCTCTCTGCAGACTTAAATTGATGGGCTCAGCTTGTTGTTGTGGTTGTTGTGGTTGTTGTGGTTGTTGTGGTTGTTGTGGTTGTTGTGGTTGTTGTGGTTGTTGTGGTTGTTGTGGTTGTTGTGGTTGTTGTGGTTGTTGTGGTTGTTGTGGTTGTTGTGGTTGTTGTGGTTGTTGTGGTTGTGGTTGTTGTGGTTGTTGTCGTGGTTGTTGTTGTGGTTGTTGTTGTGGTTGTTGTTGTGGTTGTTGTCGTGGTTGTTGTGGTTGTTGTTGTTGTGGTTGTTGTGGTTGTTGTTGTGGTCGTGGTTGTTGTAGTGGTTGTTGTGGTCGGATATTTGGATTGCCGCTATTCGGCAATACGGCAGGAGCAGGAGCAGGAGCAGGTCTCTGGGGCTGTGGGATGTTTCCATTATTGTTGTTCGGGCCAGGAACAGGTTGGGGCACTGCTGGGCCACGAATAGGAGCCTCAGTCACGACAAGCATACGGCTTCGTGTATCAAATCGAAGCGGAATGCGCATATCGACTCGGTTGGCATTAAAAATACTGTACATATACTCAGTGGACACTCTAAGTAAGTCTTGGTCTGAGAAAATATCCACAAAATTGAACACACCATCAGCCAGAGGCGTGCCAGCAGGAGAAATGATGATTTGAAATTTCAAATTCCAATCACCATTCTGATATGATGGTGAGCCGAGATAGTGCGGAGGCGGGCCCGCTGCTTTTAGTCGTGGAAGAATCGCTGGCGAAATGTCGAACGTACGATTTCGATATTGAGCGCGAACCTGCATGAGTGGGGTAGGAGCTACCAGAGAATTGGCTCGAGGAACCAATTGCCCTTGCGGCTCATCGGGAGCATTGTCTGACTGACTAACCGCTGGTGATGCGCCTACATTCGGTACTGCTGCAACTACTAAACCATTCGGTCTGTTGTTACTAATTGAAGGTGCATTAGCAGAAACAGAGGCGCGTGCTGCTAAATTATCCCTTGCAAGACGTACTAGGAAGAATAATGGACCGCGAGGATAGCGCACAAGGGGAGATGGGTTTACTACAGTAGGGGAGGAGGAGGAAGAGGTTGGATGATTGGAGGGACATTTCCGTTAGCGTATTGATTGACAACACGTGCTGATCGATTAAGTGGCCATGGGAGTGGATCAACTGGATTACTCGGTAGAAGAATTCCATCTAAGAATGGATTATTTAAACGTCCAGCTGGAATACGTCCGCGGGAGAGATAGTACTCGTAATCGGGAGGCCGCACATTTTGTTCTTCCATTTTGAGTGTCTGGATGATGTCGATGATGTGTGTGACTAAAGTGTTTGATGATAATGGAAAACGAACAATGCAGAGTTGACAATGTCTGTAGTTGACTGGCTAGTTCATTCGTAGGCTGACCAAGGATCGCTCGACAAGAGTAGATACTAACGCCGTGGACTGATACCATTCGATGCACGACACAAACGAGCAAGCACGCAGACCGTTTGGAGAGTGAAGAGAACCACAAAACTAATTACAAATCGATTCACGGAGTGGATGGTCAGTCAATGAGGACAGATGAGAAGAGGGTACGGATGATGACGATGTGGCTGCAAGGTGGACTAAAGATAGTCAAACTACACCATAAGTCGATGAATCGGTGGTGTGTGTGAGAGTTTGTTCTGACGGTTTCACAGTGAGTAGAGAATTAACGAACAAAGGCTCAAACCTAACAAGCTAGTTGAAGACCAAAGATAGTTGGAGGTCAAAACCAAACGCACAGATAGACACATTCATGCACAAACGGTTTGTGACATGGCAAAACTATCTTAGTTGCGGGCATCAGTCAGTGAGGCCTTCGGCGAGTGGTGATGACGACCTGGTCGAGGAGACACGCAAATCCCAAGAGTCAAGAAGCACGGTTTAGAGGGGAGCGAGCGAGCTAGCGACAGAGAATGAGAAAGAGAGAGAGAGAGAGAGAGAGAGAGAGAGAGAGAGAGAGAGAGAGAGAGAGAGAGCCGAAAGTCAAGATGGCAACAACAGGCCAACGACTACAGTGCACCGCTGATTGCTGCACCCACAAGGCACCGGCACCGATGCCACAAACCACCGAACGAATGCAAGTCTGAGTCTGATTGCTTGATCCACAATGAGAAATGATGTGCTTAACTGGGTGTGTTTGTTTGAATGAGTTTGGGATTACGATGACGATGTTACTTGAATTAACACGCGAGATGGTAATTGACGGGAGTAGACTCGGCCAGTGGACTCATAGCGCATACAGTGCATGCAGTTATGCACTAACGCATTGACGTCCTCTGGTGGATGGTTGCGAGTGTGGAGAGAGCGGGGGTGAGGCTCACCACTGGAGAGTGAAGTGACGCACGAAACTAATGGCGAATTGGTGCTGCTGGTGGTGGTGGTGGTGGTGGTGGTGGTGTAGTACTCACAGGCGACAGCCGAATTAGTGTGCTTGCGTGTGTGTGTGTGCTGGCACAGGGTGTTGTGATTTAGATGTGTGATTTATATGTTGGAACGAACTCTGGCAATTGGCGTTGTAGGGCGCATGGCTAGTTGGCTGATGATGTCCGTCATCAAGTCCGATACTGACAAATTTACTCACTCAACCCAGTGAGCTTTGTGTGCTTGCAGGGTTCACGGTGAGTGGTGATGGTGTGCTGCTGCTGCAGCTGCCGACGTGGCATAGGACATACGAAGGTCGAGTCGAACCAACACGAAATGTCTCTGTGCTGTGTGTTGTGTGCTGTGTGTTGTGTGCTGTGTGTTGTGTGCTGTGTGTTGTGTGTATGTTGGAAGAAGAGGAGAACGAGAGTAGTTCAATAGCGTGCTCGAAGGTACACAGCATCTGCCACACAGTACAACTCACAAGCAGTGAAAGCAGAGAGCGAGAGAGATGAGTGCGCGTTATTTGCCAAGTTAGATGGCTGGCTGGTTTTCTCTCTCGCTCGCTCGCAGGCAGGCATACAGGCAAAGGCAGGCATGCAGGCACAGACAGACAAACACACAAAGAAGTAATCAGCGTGTTAGCTGATAATTACGATGGTCGCTATTGGCCGTATATGGGGCAATTCACAAACGTTTTTACTCATAGGGATGCATTAAAATCAGAATGTCGTTTGGTTGGTAGTGCACAAAATGCAGTATTGTGTGTTTTCGGTGGGCACGGGCAACGTCCGAGCGGCGCGCAAAATCGTTAAATTTTAAATGGTAATAATAGTGATCTCGATGTGAACTAATATTATTAGGTCTTCACACAAGTTTCCGTAGGTGGCGCCATCTAATTACAGTCAAAATAACTAGACGTTTCCACTGAAATTTATTTGCTTAGGTAATATATATTATACTCGACTGATGGCAAATGTTCTTATATTTATTCGTTAGTTTGTTGCAAAGTATTAAGCGTAGAAGATCATAATATTAAAATCCAACAGAATGTCCATTGTGCCATGCAAATTGGTGGTCATAGTGAGGAAACTGATTCTAGATCTAACTGATTTGTCTCGTTTCACGTACTTACTCAAATAACAGGCCGAGTCGTTGGTTCGATGCAAAATGAATAACATTAGTGGCGATGGTATTAAGGCTCTTTGAGGCTCGAAAGCATATTTGTTAGAACAGATAATGCTTTTAGGGCTAGTTGTTAAAAAAAATATGGAAACCAACAAAGTAAGTATTATTGATAGACCTTTGTTTATTGGTTTTATTAATCGGAATGTAATCAATTAGTCAGATCGGATAAACCACATCTTACTATCAGTGTTACTTTGGCGAAGAGTACATAAATTTCGATAAAATAAGATATAAATCGAACAAACCAACATATCAAAGTGAGCGCGTAGTCAAACAAACAATCAATCGATTATATAAGTTAATTAGTTATCTCATTTTTGTTAGTACAGATAAGCAGATATAAACATTGACATTGTGATATGTTACAAAATAAACTGAACTTTATATTTTTATAATTGTCGGAGCGGAACGTCGAGCGAGCGAAGCGAGCGAGTAAGTGTAGTGACGACTCTGCGTTGATAGCGTCAATACCGTTCAATGGATCGGTCTGAAAATTTTACACAATGTTCTGGTTGGGGTGAAGTTGTGCCTTTTGGCCAATAGGTCAAAGGTCAACCGAGCAGCGATTTTTCAAAAAATAAATCAAATTTTGCATAGAAATGTGTAGAGACTGAGTGTCAACAGTGGGTGTGAGACACAGATAGCACACACGCCCGCTGTGCGTAAAGGGGATGCGCAGTGACAAACACACCCACACAATAGTGCTGTGATTTATTGTGGGTGTGTTTGTGTCTTAGAACAAATTTCATACTATTGACTGTATCTGTTCGAAAACATTGAACCATTGATTTGACGATTCTTTGTACAGGATTGAGGCTATACGGTTCAATGGATCGCACTGTAAATTTTACCAAAAAATCTGGTGTTGGTGTAGAAGACCTGGTTATTTTTTTGGCACATAAGGTCAAATGTCACCGGAGATTTAAAAAATAATGATTAATATTTAAAATAGATGTGTATTGATGAATAAGTTGACGTGTGTGTTTGTTACACTCTGATGGCACATCGATGACTGAACTGATAAGGAAAGTGTTCGCGTACCGCCGCTCCGACTTCACGCCAACGGCGTAACTTAAGACTAGTTGTCAATGTTTACAGTTAGAGATATGGAATACGCTATATACGAGATAGTTTGCCAAACGAAGTGAACTTGATTTCGAAATCTCAGCCAGGTAGAGATTGTGTAAATGGAAAAAAGTTAGCACTTGCTGTGTGGCATAACACTAACAAATGGATTACTAGAGTAAGACCATTTACCATTACCCCCGGACTGTTAGTGATCACGAAAATCCAGAACAGTTCGACAACAAGCCCTTAAACTGACAATCTAGTGAGACAATGAGAAGGTGATGATTCTTTTATGATTGGTGAGCAGTCAATAGAAGTCAATAGCAGTAAGCCAAAACACGAACCTTAATAGATAGTGAATTTACTTGAGGTTTTGAGATAATTGCGATATTCAGGAGAGACAAACCGAATCGACGCCAACCGAAGAGGATCGACGAGAATAGCTTCTAGTTTCAATAGAAAAGTTTGATTTTGGGCCAAAAATGCTAAGTGGCATTGCAAAGATGATGCAAAAAATTAATCTAATTATAATATTCGCTTTAATATGTAACTTTTGGGCAAATAATTAATTCACCGATATCTGTGTATTTCCCGCCTTAGAGCAGTGCTTTCGTGTGTGACACAAAACACTTTGTGAGTCTGAGTCTCTTCTTTTAATGTATCCAGTAAACTCTAACAGTACAATGTACAGTGTACATACATAATCTGTCTAACGTCTACTGTGTTAGTCTTTTTTGCCACGTCATTGATTACTCATTTGGCCTAACTTCTGCTGTATAAAATCCTCCGTGCCTTTGAGCGATCTCACCACGACGAAGCTTTTCGACTTTACTTTAATATTATAAAGATATGATTTTTAGGCTAAATGATTGTGCAATCCAATGTGAAATTCTCATAGATAGTTAGTAACAACAACGATTATTCGAATCGCGGCGGTTAGATGGCGTGAGCGGGCGAAAAGAAAATAATTTCTGTTTGCCGTTCTGTGTGCCGAGTTTAATGTAAAGTGAGTAAGTGTGTGTGTGTGGTGTGTGTGTGTGTGTGTGTGTGTGTGTGTGTGTGTGTGTGTGTGTGTGTGTGTGTGTGTGTGTGTGTGTGTGTGTGTGTGTCACTCCTCAGTGCTACCTCTACTCCTATCAATTTGTACACTCTCTCACAGACGGCTTGGCATTCAATGCACTTTTCATAAAAAACCACACACAACTCGTGATTGCATTCACTTCTCGTTGTGCTGTGATCTCGATTCGTTCTTGTACTTCATACGTCTTTCTAAGCTTTTCCTCTATTTGAAAAGATTTTCAACAAACCATACAACGAAAAGAATTCATTTTGCAAATGGACAATTTCCGTTGTATGGTTTGTGGAGAATCTCTTCCAATCGAAGAAGAGCTCATCTATCGACGGAAGAGATGAATGAGATGTGGCCGCAAGAGAAGCAGTCCGAGAACGAGAGAAAAGAGCAGAAGAACTTGAACAGGCTGCTGCCCTCGAATTAGAATTCAGAGAAACAGAAGCTGCTGCACGAGATGAATGGATGCGATAAAAATCAAATTAATCACTAAATGCTGTTGTCTTTCAAATTTACGATCTAAAGATTTAAAAATTACAATCGGGCTGTATTTGAGAACTATTTGTAATTCTTTTTATGTCTAAATTATAAATAAAAACTAATTTTATTCGTGTGTCCTGTGTTACTTGAATTTATAATTTAATAAACTAAAAAATAAAAAACGTGATAAAGAAATAGAAGCATTGCATTAGAAAGAAACAGAGAAGAGGAACAAAGCGGCAAATGAAAGTGAAAAAAAGAAAATAGAAGGAATTAAGTAAAGCGATGCAACTACAATAGAACTGCGAGACGGGACATTTAGTTCAGGAGAGGAAAGGCCCATTAGACCACCAATGGTAAATCGCTTTAAGGCTTTTTTTTTTTTTGATTATATTTTATTAACCTTTAACATTAAAGAATACAATAAAGGTACGCTTTAAGGCTTGTACATTCTTGCTTGCATGAATATATGATTGCAGTGTGGAGCCTTCTCCGTGTTGCAGGCAATGTAATGCCATTAAAACGGTGGCAGGAGAACGCGCACACAGCGAAAAAATTGAGTGCGACTTGACAACAACCACACATGGGCGCATGAGCTTCAGCTGTTAGCAATCGATCGTGGGTTGAGTTCTATTCCTCCGGTTTGACCCCCAGTGGCTGTCTCTTGTTTGTGTGTGGCACGCCAATAGTGAACGTGGTTCGAGTTTCATAGATTGTACTGTGCCACATACAATGCAAGTTCACTTCAAACTATCACATTTTCCTGTCCCCGTTCCTTCCTGTTTGTGTGTCGTCTCAGTGTGGCTCATACATGTTTCCTCCTATGACGAACGTGAAGTCTTCCTCTCTCACTGACACCATAGATTCGCGCTCTCAAGCCTCGCTTCCAAGCCGACTGTCTGCCATCATCAGCATGAAATGAACGAGTATGCTCAGTTTGGCATACTAAAATAGTCATACACGCATTGACACGATAGAATGACTGTATCCCTCTTCAACATCTACAACAGCATTGCATGCACGAGTAGTAGTAGATGAACTGCAAGCTGAGCAGTGAGTAGTAGTAAAGCAGGACTGCATTGCGGCCAGAAGACAATTCATAACTACACTGACTGGTGTGTGCCATAACGATCGATCTTCTATCACTGACTTTGCTGTCAAAAGTCAATCTCTCTCTCTCTCTCTCTCTCTCTCTCTCTCTCTCTCTCTCTCTCTCTCCCTCTCTCTAGCGCTTCTCAGCAGCAGAAGAGGGAATCTCATTTTAAGAGAAAGATAAATGAGCGCATGTGTTGTATTTTATATATTTGCATATCAGATTTTATGTTTATTCGGCATTACATTAACTAGTTTGACAAATTTCACAACACAAATTTGAGTGCGAAACTTTTTGAAGATGTGCCCAACGTTAGTGTGAGTAAGAGAAAAAATCGCGCGATTGACGTTGCGATCGACTGCAGTCTCAGGGTTAGCCGCAAACTCTACACTCGAAGCAAACACACAGACTCATATTATACACACATCTGGCTTAGTGTCAGTATTGAACGTTCTTATCGTTCTTGGGACATTGGCTTTCCAATCTCTTTGTTGGTTGAGTGAACAGATGAAAAACAGAACGCTCACCCAGTAGACCGTCAGCACAAGTTTTCCCACATTAACACAACAATACTTCATAGATATTACGCATAAACTTATCAAACAAACGAAGCAATATATGCGCATTTAACTGTGTGAAGTGCACCAGACACAGTCTATACGATCAAAATCGTCGCATGCAGAATGACGATGCACACGCAAAACAGTCTATCTCAATTAAATGAACGCGAGGAAGTTTTCTTATTAAAATTCGCATTAAATTGGAAATTTAATTTATGAATAGTAACTAAACTAGACCTTTAAAAAGACTATAAACGTGGACAGACAGACTGGCAATCATTGCCAACCTTGTATACGATAATCTTTTGCCTGTACCTGTACATTCTCGTTTCTCCGTGGACGATATTATGAATTGAGAGAATGTTATTTAGTGAATTGGATAAAATACAGATGATCGCACACAAACACACATACAAATCAGAGGCTGACTTTCCCTCCGAAGCAGATGTCATCGTTGCTCAGCTTGTGCCTACACGTCAGAACAGACTAACAAGCAATCGAATTGGAGAGAAAGTAAATTGAAGGACGCGGTAAAGTGCGAGTGATGAAAAACATACAAACGCACATACTGGACTGGATGGTTGTTCCCCGAAGCCTGATCATCACTGACAGTTTGTGGTGTCTAGCCGCTGTGCAATTGCCAAGCAACAACACACAACTGGACTATTGTTGTGGAGTGATCGACCAAAAGGGCTGCACTTGATTCTCTTTGAAGTATTACTTCTTGTGAACACCATCGCCTCCATGTAATTCAATGCTTTGATAATTTTTAAATGCAAGTGAACATGAGTTAACTTAAATCATTGAAACATAATCGAAATGGTCAGAGCTATCGGGTGCTGTTATTAGTCCGATGAGACTACTCTGTCGAATATGCATTTCGCTGTCTCTCGAGGTCACTACACAGATGAGTTTTGTGTGTAGTGCTTCTCACTGCTCACTGCACAGTCACCACACTCTCAAACGCACAGTCAAGCCGAAAGCGATTGAAAGAGGGAGAGATCGAGGCACCACTGTGAGACTGGGCGAAACAACTTTTTGAAAGCCTTCTTCAATAAGCGAGAAGGCATAGTCAAATAGAGCGTTCAAGATATAACTCGACAAACGATGTCACAGTTTCGTGTATGCATTTGCCCATATGATCTTGCACAAATTAAGAGCACAGAATTATGACACTTGTATTTATTAATGTAATTTTAATACTGCTCAATTAGCATTAATCTATATTAGATTTGCTATTTTATCACTCACAAAGAGAAAATGTCGAATGTATTTTCCGAACTTCGAACTTGTCCAGTCACGATATATTGTTCGAATCACTTGGGCAGAGTAAAGCACGCAAATGCGGTGGTGCAATTGGGGTGAATTTTTATATAAACAATACATTCACTTTCGTTCGACACATTTAATGTGTTGTGCAAACATATTCGTGTCTATTTGTTTGTTTCTCCTTTCTCGTGTATTGTCAAATTAATTCAAAATGTCATACAAAAAAAGTTCGACGAATACTACACCAAAGCAGCAAATTCAAAGCGAACGCTCGTCATGATGATTCTATGTGTATGCTTTCGTTTATATGAACTCAACTTATTTGCCTCATTAATGTTTTGTCAACATTGTCTGGGGTATATGACTGCAAATGGCAAGGTCAATAAAATCTCCCTGGCTTGAATGTAAAGTGTCTAAACTGGCAAAAAATCGATTTTCTATATGTTTCGAACACCGTACAATAGCGAGTCAAAAGGATTTCTCGTTTCGAAAAAGAAATATATTCAAATTTTACAAAACAACTTTATATTCTTATGTAATTGTCAATTGGTTTATTTAAAGTTGGCGTTAATGAAGTTTCTAAACTTGTAATCTCGCTGATTATCACATTTACGTTTCTATTTGATTTTGCCAACTGCGAATTGCAATCCAAGTGTCGCGTCAAGGACATTAGTTTAGTCAAAAGTTGCTAACGTGTGCAGTGTGGGAGGTCAGGGGTGAAAGGCGCAATTCCAATTTAGCCACGTTTTTAGTATTTGCACAGAGGGCAATCGAAATGTGCCCTGTGAAAAGAAGAAGAGTAGTCATATATTTCCCCTTGTGGTCATAAACTCGTCTGACTGCACTCGCAAATGTGCCTCGGTGGAGGGCAACTGGGCACGACACACAGTCCACTAAATCAAACAGCACAAACACTTGGTCAATGTAGATATTGAACTCCAAGTGAGCTTTGTGAAAGCATAGCTGCTAATGGCAAAATTGGTGCGACAATTAGCACTAACTAAAAGAAAATATGTGTGCATAATTATATCGAGGTAGCGGAGTGAGAGCAAAATAATGAAAAGAAGATATTGTAAATAGAGGGACGGGGAGAGACTTTATTGGTTTAAGTGCCTTAATGTTTAGTTATTGCCTGCAAAGAGGTCTCTAACCGACTCGAAAGGAGAGAATGGCCCTAGCCCCCTAATTGACAAAACTATTAGTTTGGACATGAACGAAGCAAAATAGCTAATTGGTTGAGTGAGAGTGGTTGCACTCTGTGTACTGATTGCAATCTAACTCAATCGGTAAATAGATGATCGCACACAAACACACATACAAATCAGAGGCTGCAGAACCGAAGCAGATGTCATCGTCATCGTTGCTTCGATTGTGCCTACACTTCAGAACAGACTCAGAAGCAATCGAATTGGAGAGAAAGTAAATTGAAAGACTCTGCACAGTACACTTTGATCGTTAGTGCTTTTAACGAGACTGTTTTTTTTTGGTTTATTCTAGGTAAAACAGCATCTCAATGACAAACAAACATAAATCAAAACTCTTATGCCTGTGTCCTTATGACACAAATAAAGCAACTATTTATTCAGTCCATCATGTATTGATTCAAAAAGTTTATTTCTAATACAAATTAAATGCAAAATTACAATGAAAAACGGAATTTGACAAATAAATATGATCGTTCGGAATTGAGTGAATTTAGGTTTAGCCTGTTTCAACTATTAGCGGTTTTGTTTATATTTGAATTACAATCCTCTTGGCATTGTTCATTTGGGGAATATTCATGTGTGTCACTCAGCTGATCTATTTGAAATGGATTATCATCGAAAGGTAAATAGTAAGACTGCTTTATATATGGATTACTGACAAGCTTATTTTTTATTGGCCTGCGCTTTGATCTACTCTGCTTTCTATGGGTTTTAATGTGCTTCTTTACACGAGTTTTATCATGGGTTAATGGTTCAGATATTTCATTCATTAAATCAGAAAATGATTTGGGGTTTCCGTTTTTCTTGCTTGATTTATGTAGTTTAGAATGTTTTGCATGTTCATTATATCGTTTCACATGGGAATATTCAATTTTATCAGATTTGTTTCTATCTGTTTCATGTCGTTTGCAATGTGGCTTTCTGTGTGACTTGGCCCTTTTTCGTTTTTGATCAGTGTCCGTTTCGATTTCATTCTTCATGTCAGTAATCAATGCTTCCCATTCTAGTTTGAGATCTTCAGCAGCATTGTCCGCTTCGAATTTCTTCCTCTCACCTTCATTACCTTGTTCTTCCATTGATTCGAATTTTATCATGTTTGATGGACAATCAAATTCCTCTTCTCCAAATTCAGAGTCCTCTCGTCTGATCTCCATTCTAATCTTCTCTGTAGTTTTCTTTTCGTCGTTTCTGTCGTTATTTTCTTTTATATGATTGGGGGGTTGTTGTTGGTAACTTTATTTTAACTTTTAATTTGAGTTTTTTATGAGTAATTCGTGAATTGATGTTTTTGCACAAAATGTGAGAACCGTTGGACAACACACACACACGGACACATGCACAAACACAGCCTCATTCGCTCGAGCGCTCGTTGGAAATGAGAGCGTGCACCGAGAAGACACAAAGCCACCATCACTCACACGTAATCGGAGGCGCACAGTTACCGTGCCACAAAAAGTGATGGCTTTATTCCTATTCAATACTACTTTTTTTTATTTAATTCGATTAAATTATTTAATTTTATAAAAATAATAAAGTTGTAAATATAATGCTTATATGTTTATGCTTATTTGCTTATATTATAATTTATCTTTACATTTGATTACTTCTACATGGACGGACGGATAATGTGCGTGATGTTGCTGCTGTCATCAGCACTGCCGCACCCCAACCTCACATGAGAACAGTTCACATGCAGCAGTGTCGTGGTGGCAACGCGAGAGAAGCACACTCACACAAATCGACAACAGCAACTCAGAGTGAATGAGCTCGTTCGAGAAGTTGAACGGCAAGTCGACCTCAGTAGTCGAAGTTAGTGAGCGCATGTGCGCGTCATTTCGAACGCTCGTTATAAGCAATCTATGCAGTACACCATCACCACCACCATCCGGCTCACCATGTACATTGACATCGCACACATTTGAGGCCATTCGAGTAGTTAATCCACCTCCACCAACAGAACTGATAGACATCAGCGGCAGACAGCTGCCGATCGAGCAATCACATAAGCCGAGAAGGAGACGCGCACACATTCAGGCCAAATGTGTTCCGCTGTGCTATGTCTCTGCCTGACTGTACACTGAACAGTAAAACCTCGTATAATTGTTCAATCAATCAACTTCAGCCTGATAGTATTTATGTTCAATAATTTGACTGATTTTGTTTTGCATTGTAATATATTTTAAAATCGTAATATATTGTAATATTGTAATTGGAGGAGCGAACGATCTAACTCAAGCCCGAGTGTAGCGACGGTGTGAGTTTGTGAGTGATCGACTCTTCTGGCGCCACTCAAAAGGAAAAGGCTTGAGTAAATTTTAGCATCTATACGGTTAAATGGATCATCCTGAAAATTTTACCATAAATTCTGTTGTGGTTGTTGGCAGACTGATTAAATTTTGGGAACATAAGGTCAAAGGGCACCGGAGATAAAAAATAATTTGTGATATTTTACATAGATCTGTATTCAGGAATAAATTGATGTGTGTGTTTGTCGCTCTGTAACGACTCATCGATGACTGAATTGATAAGGACGAGTGTTTGCAATACTCCCGCTCCGACTTCACGCCAACCGCGTCACTTAGGACTAGTATAATTTGTAGTATAACCAAATAAACTATTTAAATCATTAAAAATGAATTGAATAAATCATTATATTATTTGTGTCACAGGGACTTAGGCTTCAAAGTTTTAAATTTTGTATATTTTTCAATGAGATTATGTTTCTCATAAAATACATTGCCCACACTAATATGTATGTCTCATTAAATTCCCTCGTCGTCTTCTACTTTGGCATAATCAATGGTAAACTGAGTAGAAAGAACAAAGATAAAACCGTACTGCAAAATAACAAGAACAGACTTATGTCACAAAATCATCAAATGCAATGCTTTTTTTATTAATCAATGCTAAATGAGTGAGTGTATGTTGATAGTTGGCTGATTTAATTCGAATTTCTCACAGACACTTTCGATTGAGTTTTCATAGAGTTTACATTGAGCACACAAAGTGCAACCATTCTCACTCAACTAATTAGCCGTTTCGTTAATATCCAAACTAATGGTCTTGTTAATTAGGGACTATGGATATTCTCTCCATTCAAGTTCGCGAAAGATCTCTTCGCCGGCAATGACTTAACCTTGAGGCTCATAACACAAACTAGTCTATCTCCGTCTCTCTATTTATAATCTCTCTCCTGCATTCTTTTGCTCTCACCCCTATGCGTCATTGTGCTCATTCCACATGCACACACATATTTTTTTAAGTTAAGTTAAAGTTAGAGAGTCGCTCGAAATTTTCCATTAGTGACCATGCTCTCACACGAACCTAACTCGGTGTCTAATCCCGACTTTGACCATCTGTTAGTGCAGTTTGCTTTAGTGGACTGTGTGTCGTGTCGTGCCTTGTTACTCTCCACCGAGACATATTTGTGTATGTTTTCATGCAAAGTTTATGACCACATGGGGAAATGAATTGCCACACTCCATTGCTTCTCCACTGGAGAGCACATTCCGATTGCCATCTGTGCGGACTATGATAACGCGGCTATTTGGCATTGCGCTTTGTTGACCCCTCACCCCTAACTGAGACAGCACACAATGAAAACTTGTTTAACTAATGTCCTTGACGTGACACTAAGATTGTATATATGCAGTTGACAAAACCAAATAGAAACGAAAATGTGATAATCACCGAAATCACTATTTGACTTTGTGAGAATATATTAGTGTCAACTTTAAATCAATCAATGGCCAATTAGAACAAAACAAGAAATTTGTGTTCATCAACATTGGGAAATATTAGTTTTTAATTTAGAATAGATCTAAACTGTTATTAAAAACTCATAATTTCTTTTTCGCTGCGAGAAATCCTTTTGACTCGTTTTGGTACGTCTTGCGGTCGTCTCTCGACCCCAGTCGTGCCGCGCTACATTCCACACAGGGACACCTTTTATTGACCTTTCCATTTGCCGTCATATAGCCGATACACTGTCGACAAAACATTATTAAGTCAAATGAGTTGAGTTCATTTATACGAAAGCATACACACCTTAACCTGATCATCATTACGAGCGTTAACTCGCTGTTCGCGACGTTCGCCGTTGTCGCCGTATAAATCGCGAAACTTTGCCTGAACTTTGTCTTTGAAGACGTTGACATTTGACTTTGACATTTTGAGTTAGTTCGACGACGCACAAGAAAGGAGAAGTAACACGCACACGTTAGCACTCTACAACACATCGAATGTGTCGAACGAGAGGGAATGTGTTTAGTTTATATACGAAAATACAAGCTCAGGAGCACCCCTCACTTTTGTGTGCACCTCTCTGACCAAATGACTCTAACAAATATATCTTGGCTGGTCAAGTCCGAAAGTCGAAATTTGCTTTTTGTGATAGTTTATTATCGAAATCTATTATCAATTTATGCTTATTGAGAAACTTTAAAATCACTGCCAAATAGAAGTAAGATCCCTGTAATGTTCATAACAATTTATGCTTGTATCGTTGCATATTTGCTTAAACACATCGAGACTGTACAATCCGTACACACAGAACTCATGGACAAATGCTCTCACTGAGCCGAGTCAACCTCTGTTACGTTTATTATTGAACCCCCATTTGTCTATGACTGTTCGCATAATGAAAAAAGCTTTCAAAAAGTTGTTTTGCCAATTCTCTAAGTGAAGCTTCGATCTCTCCTTCTCTCACTCAATACATCTTAATACTTGGCGACTTAATACATTAGTTTATTGATTATTTAATTATATGAATTAAAAATCGTTTTTGTCAAATGTATTGTAGATTAAAAATTTTTACGATGCCTTCATTTAAAGCGAGTATCGAGGGTTAATAATTGAATTAGTAAGTCCAACACATTAGAGCAAAGCAAATGAAATTTTTCACGATGCGATCGAGAATGTGTTGGAGCCATGATGACGTCAGCCTGTGTAGATGTTTGCACGGGCACTGCAGCAGTCACGGTTGAGGCTTGGAGGAAGAAATGAGAGAGAATACATTGAGAGTATGTACTATCATGTAGTAGCAGTGTAGTAGTATGTAGTACACTATTGACTATATTAAATAGACTTCTTCGCGAATTTAGCGCAATCTGTCAACTCAGAATCAAAGCAATACTCAGCAGTGGCTGCATCTAATGTCGGAAAACGAAACTCGCAAAATTATACCGAATCTGGTTACATTTAGTTTGTTCTAATATATCACTGCCATCTAGTACAAGTGAGAAACATATCTTGTCTCCCCTAATAACTTCGTTAATACTAAAAAGATTGTCTTTTTCATTGTTCTTTTTTGTTATATTAAAATTATTATAATTCATTTTAAAATCCAAAAATTATTACAATAAAATAAAAAGCCTTTATGTTTTGTAAAATAAAATTCTACATTAAAGAATAAATTGTATAATTATTAAATATATTAAATCGTCATATATAATAGTATTCTATGAAATTTGTAATGCAAACATTTGGTCTAATGCATTTGGCGAGAGCAATTTTATCACGATGCATAATAGGATGTGACAGCAAGGATGACGTCTGCGTGTGTGCATGTACATTCGTGCATTTGGAAGTGTGAAAAGTCTTTGCATGCACAAACATAGCGAATAACTAAACCATAGCACACAAACTTTTAGTATACACCCAAGTGTAGCTGTAGAGTTGTGCATGTGCGTGCCTTTCTATTTATGCCTTTACTCGAAGCGAGTATTGAACGCCAATGATGACATTTGTTCGTCCAACACATTGGAGGAACGCGATCGAATTTATTCACGATGCGATCGAGGATGAGCCTAAACGATGTTGACGTTTGCCTGTGTAGATGTATGTAATGCCCTGGCACTGCAGCCGTCCCGGTTGAGGTTTGCAGAGAGTGGTGAGAGACTGCATTGAAAGTAGATGTAGTGCCACTATTGGCCCGTCAGATGCTCGAATCGAATCGAACTAAATCACATACAGGAAAAGTCATCTGTCCATCTGAGACAAAGTTCATCGCTTCAATAACACCAATGCTAGAGCCCGTAAACAATTTCACTTATAGCACATGTATCAAATGTAAAAGGATAGTTAAAGCGAGCCTGACAATTTGCTATGGCTATATATGTTCTTGCCTGTCAGTAGTTTAAGTGTTCTGTCGTAGCCGCGGAAGAAAAAAAATAAACAAAATTGAATTGTTTTAAATAAGTTCCGCACAAAAATTGAAAAATCAAATCGAGATTCCATTTGGAAATGTTCTAAAATTATGAATTTTATTTCTAAATTAAATACATATTATGATTGGCTAAATACAGAGTTGTAACATTTACAAAATGTTTAATCTTCAAAATAAATAACCAGACAGTGCACGGCGCTAATTTACGAATTTATATTAAAGGTAATTAAATCACTTACATACATTTAATTAGTGATGCTAATTAAATGCAAAGTATAGTAAAAATGTTTTAGAGTATTAATATAATATAAAAATTAACATTTTTGAACAAAATAAAAACCAAAACCAAAAATTCGAGAGCACGTTTCGAGCCACCGAGTTAGTCACTGAATTTGTAGTGCCTGCACTGTCTCTCTAACCACTGCACCACTGCTCGCTTCCCCTCTCATGTAGACGCATCAAAGCAGGACAGTCTGCCTGTGTACTCAAGGCATGCACTTAAAAGGGAGAGCGAGCAGTGGTGCAGTGGTTAGAGAGACAGTGCAGGCACTACAAATTCAGTGACTAACTCGGTGGCTCGAAACGTGCTGTCGATTTTTGTGTTTTGTTTTTATTTTGTTTAAAAATATTAAATTTTATGTAATATTAGTACTACTAAACATTTTTACTATACTTATCTTTTAATTAAGATCACTAATTAAATGTATGTAAGTGATTTAATTACCTTTAACATAAATTCGTAAATTAGCGCGGTGCACTGTCTGGTTATTTATTTTGAAGATTAAATATCTTTTGAAAAGTTACAACTTTGAATTTGTTTATCATAATATTAACTTGATTTAGAAAAAAATTCATAATTTTAGAACATTTCCAAATGGAAACGCGATTTGTTTTTGTTTTAATTTTTGTTGCGGAACTTATTAAAACAATTCGTTTTAGTTTATTTTTCTCTTTCGCTTGACGCGACGGCTAAGGCAGCACAGCTAAACTACTGACAGGCAAGAACGTATATAACCATTGCAAATTGTCAGGCTCGTTTTTACTTTCCCTTTACATTTGATACATGTGCTTGTAGTGAGCTTGTTTACCGGCTCGAGCGCTCATGTTGTTGTTGAATAGAGAAACTTAGACTTGGATGGACAGATTGACTACTCTTGTGTGTGTTCGTTGTTTTACTTCTACACTTTTATGTTACCGTTATCGTTGCATTTCGTTCTCTCTCGTTAACGCAAACACCAAATTCGCAACAACAGTAAGCTAATGGAAAGTCTCTCTCTCTCTCTCTCTCTCTCTCTCTCTCTCTCTCTCTCTCTCTCTCTCTCTTGTTTGCAATAATGATTTAAACGTATTTGCATGTGTTGTATATGTTGTACACGAATCACTGTATTAAGATAAAATCAACTTAGTTCTATTTTAGTTTATTTAAGTTTAGTTTTATTTAAGTTAAAGGCCATAGGCGTTATGCACTCTATACAAAAATGAAAGTTGTGTCAAAGTTTATAGTTAATTTCACTAAATGATGAATAAACAAAAATGAATAAACAGATTAACATGACACCAAACAAACGCAGAATAGTATCTAATGTTTTAGGTTAATCATGCCAAATTGACCTTAAATCCGTGCCTCTATTTACAGAGTTGAGGATTAAGATGATAACAGAACAGAGTCGTATAATACTCACAATATATGAATACGAGAGACAAGGTGAGCCAGTTTTACTTTTGAACGTACAAACAAGCAATTATTTGCCTAAACATCAATGAATTGGCATACACATTTTGATTGAATAAAATTGTCTTAATTAGACAACGATTAATAAGGCAAATCAAACAAAGTCACATACTTTTTGATATCACTATTGATCAGAAGAAGAAGATAGATCAGATCACTAAATGGAAGTTTTGCTGGTAATGTTCATTTTAGCCGAAGTGTCATTTCACCTGATTCTGTTCCATTTCTCATCATAAATAATTCACTTAAATGCACGTAAAATGGAAACTCCAATTCGAATACAGTGTCAGTGATAGCCAATCACTTGGTGAGTCATATTTCTCCCTACCATGCTAACCACAATCGATGGTGTCGTTCGTCACTTGTTTGCAGCGCCGCCGTTGTATGTGATAGATATGCGGTGAGCAAGGCTGAGCTGACTCGCGACTATGGACTCATGACTCGTGTGTGTGAGTGTGAGACTGTCAGTCAACGGTCGTGACGTCGTGTCCACCACGCGCTCTAGAGCAAGCGGTCGAATCGCTAAATTTTTATCTATTAATTTCGGTTCACTAGACCCAACATATCAACTTTTGACTTATCTTCCACTAAGATCTACTTACTGTCATAATATTTTCTATCAAAACTCACTTTTACAGTGACCCACAGTCAGTGACACACACAGTGACTGTCACCCTCAACCACAAGTAAATTGAAACTATTGTCACTAATCGCGAGAAACGTTTGTCTAAATCCTTGTATTTCCTTATTTTTCCGAAACAGCTGAACTTATTAATTTGCATCTCATTACACCGTCTAACCATTTACACAAAATCTCTCATTTGCCACCATCTTTAGGCATCCGTGTTGTTCTCTTGGTAAGCCGACATTTTGTCGTTTTGTCTTGTTTCTTACTAAAATTAGTTCTTTTTTTGTTTTATTTTTGTTCACTTGATTGATTTACAATGCTCAATTCACATTTTTTCTCTCCAGCACAGTTTGTTCTACCAGTATCCCATCAAGCCTCTCTTCAAACCTGCAACTAAGCCATAATGTCCACCCCACCGCAAACAAGCCGTCAACGACAGCACGCTGACGGTATTTACACTGCAGAGAAGATCGTCCAAACCCGAGTGCTCAATGGCAAACGTGAGTATCTGGTGAAGTGGAAGAACTACCCCATTAGCGCCAACACCTGGGAGCCAATGGAGAACATCATCGTTGTTTCGCTGATAACCGATTTCGAGAATGAGCAAGCTCGACTAGCCGCTGGGGCTATTGCTGGCCAAGGTGCTCGCGAACGGGTCAAAAGACGAAACCCCACTGAGAGAGTTCCTTTGTCACGAAAACGAGTCCGGGCAAGTCTCTTTCCGGATGTTGTTGAAGAAGAACAGCAAGACCACAAGCAGAGATACAGCCGCACCGTGCTCATTGTGTTCACCTTGGTGGCCGCGATTGCTGCTCTTTACGCAGCACTCTACTTTTACTACCAAACCAAATGAACACACACAAACATCCACCACAGCTCATCAGCCACACTTTGATATTCCATTTTATCCATTGATTGAACACATTCTATATTCATTTACATTCTCATGTCTTATCGCATTGACTCTCTATTGAGTCTCTATGTAGCACTAACACCTCTCCAAACATGTACGCATAATTCATTTGATATAACACAGCTGTCTTTAAATCTTATCAACATTCATTTTATGTCTAAACTCAGCACACACACACACACACACACACACACACACACACTATAAATTTATACAAAGTGCCATTAGAGGATTATTAGTAAATAATCAACAACGATTTAGTTTTATTAAAATTGACTTTATTTATTTAACTTTAAAACTGATACATTGATTCAATCAGTTGAGTGTTTGTGTATTGGGTGTCCACTAGTTGAGATATTGCAAGACATTCTAACATAATAAGGATTTACTTCTTCCACAACTTCTATCTTCAACCAAAATGCTCCATATGCTTAATGCTCAAACATTACGATAGCAAACAGAAGCCGTGGAGGAGGTTAATCCGTATTATGCAAGTAGCCTACAGTAAATTCTTATGTGCCTAGTGTGTTCCTGTGTCATGCTGTTGTGCACACTCTATTACGCAGGTACACCGACCCTTTCACCACATCATTGCACATGAGTAGGCATATACTACTGTGTGTGTATGTATGAGTGAGAAAATTAATGTAATAGAACATCAATTTGGAAACTGCAGGTCAGCAGTGGCCATTCAGGTTGAAAGCTATGCAGCATTTGGGTAACGGGCCATTGAGCTTATTAAACTATTTTGAATGGCCACCAATAGAGGCCGCCAGTGCTCTCGACTATTGGTTGTATCTGTCGATGTTGCATCGTTCTATGGACTGAATTAAAATTTAGTTAGTATTGGTAAAATGAACAAAAGAATTAAAAGGGACTCTCTTACATAGGGTTGTGCTAAATGTGATAATAATGGAAACTCATTATACTGCCAATTGGTGATTTGTTGTCAATCGCAAACTGACAGGGCCAGTTATTAATGACATTACTGGCAGTGCAGTGGTGCTGCTTATCCAACTGTGTGGTGTGCACTCTAACTCACTCTCAGGCTTGCACACAAAAGATTGCAATGTGAGGGAAAAGCGGCAATCCCCACCGAGTTCGACCGATGATTGCCTACTTGAGTGCTCTATTTGCTCATGGTTCATGCTCATATCGTATGATTTTGGGGAGTTAAACGACTGGGGTAATAAAAGTTAGAGTGATTGAAGGAACAGGGGAAACATATGAAGAGTGCCATTGTGTGAGTGCAGTGCCAAACACAACCGAAGGGCTGCTTTTGTCGGGAGAGAGAGAGAGAGAGAGAGGGAGGAAGAGAGAGAGAGAGAGAGAGAGAGAGAGAGAGAGAGAGAGAGAGAGAGAGAGAGAGACAGACAATTCGGATGGCCCGACATGACCGAAACGAATCTATGGTTGGAAGGCAAATAGAACGGTTGGCTGAATAGCTTGACTAATGGCCCTGCGAGGATTTGGTGGTTCAATGCACATGTCAGCTTTATTGTCCTTCATTAGCGGTGCTCAGTTGCTCGAATCGCTTTTGTGTGCTCGCCCTTCCTTCGATCGATATATTGGCACGGGCAATATAATGCAGTTGAAGTTGTGCCAATGCGTGCCCGTCTGCTCATTTATTTGTTCTTGCCGTCCGACCATTACGACTATTCTCATAAATTTTCCAATGAGAACAGGAGAAAAGCAGAAGAAGAACAAAAATATATAATTCGATCCAACTCGATCGGTCTCACAAAGTGCACCACAGAGATTATAATTTAATCGAGATAATCTAATGTGCCGCCTTTAAACGATAACAATTATACTTACATAAATAAACGCCTCTCACGAAAGCCTATCAAACGATACCAAACAACACATGAGTGTATAAATAGATAGTGGAATTAAGGTTTTTACCAAGAGCCATGCAGTGATGGAGTAATGTGACATGTTTGTTAAATGGTAATTAGATTAAATTAAGATAGAGAAAAAGAACTGCTTCATGTCAGAATTGACTCGATGAAGATGCGTGAGAGGATGTCAATTGCTGACGTATTGTGCTATATAGACAAAGAACTTGGCACATGCACATAACCATGACTACGACGGCACGCTGAAAAGAAATTTGTACCGAGTGGACGCAAAATGATTGTTAGGTCCAAACGTATGCATACCAATTGTGCATTGAATTGATGCATTCACATTGTAATTAAATCGATTATTTAATGTTGTGGGTTTGTACTCGTTCTCCACTTTGATTTGCTTTGTTGTTCAAGACGGTCGCATCTATTGGGTGACCAATTTTAAATTTGTTTCAGTGGCTCAATGCATTTGTCAGCACCCGTTTTCACTCAGTAGGGTAACCGTCACTCGAAAGTTCGTTTTATGTGCTTGTCTTTTTTTCAATTCTCTCGATAGATAGATAAAATAGATAGTTATAAACTAGAAAATAAACATTGGATAAAATGTTTTGGATAAAAATGAGATTTTCTCTTCCATTGTATGAAAGTGGCAAATGTCAAAAGGATTTGATTTGATTTGTCAAGGTGGTGGCTTAGGATTCGAACTTTGAAATTGTACAATGATACCTAGGGAAAGTCATCTATAGCACACGACCAAATCGATGTTTTGCCTATATACATAATGGGTTCGTTCACAATGTAAACTCTATGCGCTCTGAACGTTATGTTCGGCGCTCTAGTTGTCGATTCGGGTAATATGATTGGCTGTCATAACAGATTATATATCAATTAGACACCTCACAGTGATTAAGCAAATCACTGTCACGCTCAATTAGCACATGTAATGCGCAAGTGTATTTTAAAATTCTTTCTACGGGTAGGGTGCGGTTTCTTTGTGATTTTGGACTTCACTCTTGCTGATGTCTTTGCACAAGGCGCTTGTGTTGATAGTCCCCGTGAGTGTGTGTGTGTCTAGTGTAGTATCACAAGTTTATCTAGTCTAGCCTAGACCTAAGTCAAACAGCGATATTTTCGTGTAATCAACCTGTGTAAATACAATTGACCTCTTATACTCTGTGACTACAAATTGAGCTAATCACCAAAGTGACCGCGTTGTTCTATGCGCAGTAGACATCAATTTGACTAATTTATTGATTTGTGCCAAAACATAACGAATAAACAGAAATGTTGTTTGCCTTTCAACGCAAAATCGCACAATTTAATTATGATTGTGATTTATTCAAACTTTTTTAAATATAAAATCACTAACTCATCAACTATGGAAGAACACATTAGCTCTGTACCCATTCATGGTTGGAGATGACGTCACCAACTCTCCAACTATTAATGCAAGTGAAGAAACTGCTCCGAATAGCTCAGGCGCTAATCAGCCAAATTATATCGAGTGTACTAGCATGGTAAGTAAAACTTTTTAATTGATGCAATACAAATAGTAGAGAGCAAATAGCAAATAGCAAATATATTTTAACCTATTGTGCAATAACGCCTCTAACCATTATCATTAGAACTTTCGCTATGCTAGTTACATGAAAGAGCATTTCACCCCACCGACTGCGGAAAATTGGACCCATCTACCCGTCAACTTGTTAGCACAGGTGTTTGAAAGCTTGGACAAGGTGACAGATCTGCTTTCAGCCCAGGCCATATCTCAAAACTGGGCTTCAGGAGTGAAGTTGCGCGCGCAAAAATGTCGTTCCATGATTTTACTGATTGGAAGAAATCAGACCAGAGTTGAAAAGTTTTTTGATCGAAATAACCCGCGATTTGAGGTTAAAGATGTAATTGCTCCTACAAATGGTGGCGCAGTGGCTCATAGTGATCGGGGTACCAATGTCGAGGCTTTTTACCCAAAAATAAAGAACATACCACTCGATGCAATTTGCGAACTTTTCACCAACGTTACCAAGCTTGAAATGGCTTTAAGCATACATCCGAGCCAATGTGCACGCACTGAACGCTTATTCAGTCACCTAATTTGGAATCCACTCTTGCACACAGTCAAAATATGTATTCGTTTTTAGACTACGTCAAGTTCTCTTGAAACGGGTTGTATAAAGATTAATTTTGGCAAATTTGTTCAGCTCCGCACACTTAAACATTTGACCCTTGTGTGGGATCACAAAATTATAAACGGATTGGACGAACTTTTTGCTCTCAAACTCTAGTCGTTAAAATTCTACTCGCAAGATAGCTTCGCACAGTTGATTCCTGTACTTGTAAAGCACGTCGGTGCCCAATCACAAACTCGGCTCGACATACGCAATCTAGTGAATACATATCAATTTCCTTTTGATTCACTACCCGATCATATTGCACGTAAATTCGAGTACTTGGAAGTGGATTTTGGCTATCGTCGTGTTGAGTTTCTACGAGAATTTGTCCACAAATTCAGCTCACTCAAGTATCTCTCGATGGATTTAAACAAGAATTTGCTTCCCATTCATGAGGTGGCAAAAATGTTGGCCCAATTGCCCCAACTCACCCATCTCGAGTTGGCTATCGATTTTCGCAATAGCGCCTACAAAGTTTGGAAAGAAACCGTCACCAAAGAGTCAGTGCCACGACTAGACCAAATTAAAAATCTCACTCTGGAGGTGACAACAGGAGATAGAGACGAACTGGCCACGATCAACTTTGATTGGCTTTTTCCCTCGGTAGAGCTAGTGAAACTTGTGGACCGTCAATTTACCGAAATTTCGCACTATTTGGGTCCAGCAGAATTGAAATATCTGGATGTACATCAAGTTTTTGGTCCTGGAGGCTATACAGTGGACATTAAAGATCCAGACATGCAACACCACAGACTGTTCTGTAATTAGCTATGAATTCGACAGAGCAGCATTTGCTGAGATGGGGAAAGATGGTGCACCTCTCCGCGTGGTCGTTAGAACTGGCACTCGGCTGGAGAATCCGCAAAACAATGCACAAATGGCAGCTCTAAACAAAATGGTCGACAATTCGATTGCTCAAAACAGACATCAGTTTCGAAATTCAATTATATATAATTCTGGTAAAATCAAATTTGATTTCAAGCCAGCCTTTGCTATTGTGAAGTTGGTTATTCCTTCGACAAATTATGAACGCAACTTGCTCAAAGTTGACTATAATGAAATGTTGGCGAGTGGTCACGATGAGTATGCTTTGGTACAAGTGCCTACTCGCGTGGCTGAGACTTGTAGTTTACTGGCTTTTGGGTTTAAGAATACAGGACAGCGACTGATTCAACCCGTCAATGCTGCATCCGATCCGACTGGTAGCGACATCGGACCAACCAGTTTCGAGACTGGGCAGAGTGGTGCGGACACCGAACAGGAGAGTGCTGTGGCCGATCCGACTGGTAGCGACATCGGACCAACCAGTTTCGAGACTGGTCAGAGTGGTGCGGACACCGAACAGGAGAATGCTGTAGCCGATCCGACTGGTAGCGACATCGAACGAACCAGCGCCGTGTCGGAACTTGTCACTGAGAACAACAACGAGCTACTAATCGATGACTTTGAACTTGAAGAATTCATTCATCCCTCTGATTACACTCCTGTGTCGCGTCGCATTTTTCTTATGTGGTACTTGTCAAATCTTTTGAGATCAGGCCGTAATATTGAAGTGCTTCAGCGTAATATTTTGCAACGAAATTGCACATTTTTGGTCTCCAAATACAGTGCGAGTAATATAATAATCGATGTGGCGATTGGTTCAGATCGCCAAAATGAACAACAGGTGTAGACACAAGAAAATGTGACTTCTCCCTAGTCTCAAGATGGCACCCAGCGATCGTCTTCGAGGACATTCATTTGTCAACACCCATTGATGTCTCAATTACATGCTTCGATGCACTACCCTTACCGGGGGGCTGATGTAAGGTCGCGTCACACATACATTCACTTGTCTCTCCCTTTTGTCTTAGCAGAGCCCTATGCTCACTGTTCTCTTTGTTTGTCAGTTGATCTTTGACGCTCCATTGGAACGCACGTCTTATTATTTGTAACTCATTGACACTTTGTCTTGTGATCGTTTACATTGCGGTACTATTAGTATCAGCGCACCATAATCGAACTATCTTTAATCAAATAAATCGGCTTTCCACCGTGTTCTACCTGTGCAAATCATTAGAGCTATCACCCCGAAACCCGCAAGGTATTATCCCGAGGTAAGACATCAATTAGTGTAATTGCTCGTGCAGGCACCCCCGCCTGTCGGGCAAGTTTGGCTATGACGATTATCCACACGGAAAATAACCCCGTTGGACCGTCTATTCTTTACTAAAGCCTGGCTCTACTAGTTTCCCCCGAGCACCAGCACAATTCCATTCTATTTTATTTGATTCTATTGAACTTTCCCGTCAGACAACCCATTTCCCATGCCCCTGACAGCTGGCCCACCGAGACCAACGTCTCGACGCCACCCTGGGTACACCGCAGTTTCCCGCTCAGACCCCAGTCGCTACTCTGTCGGACCCCCTGAGGCGCGCACTCCGACCCGATTATGATCACTCTATCTATGCCGGATTGTCGGAACTACAAATCCGACCCGATAGACACCTCGGACCACCGGAACGTCCACTTCGACTCGATTCTCTCTCTCTCTCTCTCTCTCTCTCTCTCTCTCTCTCTCTCTCTCTCTCTCTCTCTCTCTCTCTCTCTTGCTATCCCCTTTAAATCAGAGAAAGGGCTCTTTTTTAAATCACTATCTCGCTTCACTCGTCAATATTTTTTTCTTCTTTTTGTCAAAACATGCCACAAAGTGGACAGATTCTAAGATACTCGAATAGCGCATTAAAATTTAGTGACAAATGGCATATTAATTTATCATGCAAATAATCCTCTTTGCCTCCGATTAGTTTGCACTAATCGGGGAGCGGGGACGACTAGCAAAGTGATCTCACTCTGCACAGCCACAACTGTTAATTGACAATAATAATAAATAGAGTTGGAAGAGGAGCAGGCACGACAGAAGCTGCTGCATTTTCAGTCTATCTCCCATCTCATTGTGTGTTCATTTTTCGTGAGTAGTATTAGTAGTTGTGCCGTGAGCGGTTGAACTCGAAATAGAGAGAACACGATTGAGACTTGAGCTAGTACTACCAGCTCGGTGTATTATTCCAGCTCGCTAATCGGAGGCTGCAAAGTAGTGCGAAAGTAGTGACACCACACATCCACGCTCGATTCGACTGAGAGACTGAGAGACGGAAACAGACATGCTCCGTGATCTACTTCTGAGTGTTTGTGCACTCGTTTGTACACATTTAGTGCTGGCCAACGCCCGTGTTTTTTCGATGCATTGTTCAGAACTTTCTCGATCGATCGATCATCGGGGTGAGTATCTTCCGCCTCCGTCAACGTTCCTTTGTGTGTGTGCACACGCGCGCGCTTTTTTCGCTCTCACTTCACTCTCTATGTTGAAATTATGAAGCACATTGAAATATTGCCTTGAAATTTCCTAGTGTTCAAAAATTAATCATGGAAATTATTCTCAACTATTTATAAAAAAAAATAGACTAATTTAGATGTAAATTCAATTATACGTCACTAATTACATTATTATCTGTCCATTTGTGGCAAAGAGTCTCTCTTTTAGAAACACGAATTATGATTTTGGCGTATTCGCAAACACAAATAAAAAACAGGCGTTTTTTAGTTAAAAATGTTGCAGAATGTAAAACTTTTTATGTTTTTGAGAATAAAATAAAATTTGATCAACTTTTAGAAACATTTATCTTCTAAGATTGGTTTAGAGTAATGGAAACAAATTAGCAGTTGGCCATAAATCGTTGCCAGAATATGAGCACACAACGAGAATATTGTGTCTTAATCCTCCAAAGTTCATGATAAGTTTCCTAAATTGGTCAATCTCAAGGTCCAACCCTTTGATGATTGTGATTTGTGGTCAGGGTACATAAGTAACCTGCACTTCTCTGTTAGCGACCTTCTTTTGTTTTGAGTACACGCACAGGCTCACGTCCAATTGCGCTCTCATCATTCCTATTCGTTTTCCCTTTCCATCGATTATCCTATGAGGCCATGTGGCTGCCTCCACGGTTTTAGTTTTTGTCTTGCGAAGTATAGATTGGTTATTGGTTATTGGTTATTGGTTATTGGTTATTGGTTATTGGTTATTGGTTATTGGTTATTGGTTATTGGTTATTGGTTATTGGTTATTGGTTATTGGTTATTGGTTATTGGTTATTGGTTATTGGTTATTGGTTATTGGTTATTGGTTATTGGTTATCGTTCATTGGTTATCGTTCATTGGTTATCGTTCATTGGTTAACGCTTCAAATTGTACCTGTTCGGAATTGTTCATCCTCAAATTCATCCTCGTATCAACATTTTTGTCATCGTTCATCTCAACTAGTATTGTCTTGGCCTTTTAGTACTAATCTATGATCAAGATTGGTTATTCGTAATCGTTCCACCACAATCCATATTTTTATTTAATCATCGTATTTCTTTTTATTCTTTTCTCTAGTTTTCCCACTATTTCATTTAGGTTTCATTTTTCTACTATCTTTTCATTTGATTGTATTAATTTTTTATTATCAGAATAAATCCTTCGATTGCTCCGTAAACGGTCTCATAACCGACACATTTATACTTTATTAATGCAAAAAATTAGTGGATAATAACGGATAAAGTCACAACGTCGAAGCATTTTAGTTTAAGTAATATTCTCACGAATAAGACCGCTGGTGGAGGCAGCTGTCGGTGGAGAATTAAACTAGCCTGGTTGAGAACTTGATATTTGGCAAATGCGGTTGCCTGTCTGTTTGCTTTCACCGCGACGACTGCTGGCAAACGATCTGCCAACGAGTCAGCCTCGTACGCGTTTACTCTCTGTCTCACTTTGTATTGCCGCATTTCCACCGACCGACCAAGTGCAATGCACACTCACTACCGCACTGACTCTGAACAAAACGACCATTCGAAATAGCCAGCTGCTGTTGGTCGTGCGCCAATTGTAGTCGCTCCACGATTGTGTTTGCAAAGCTCTCTTTAAATAAAATCACCAGTAATGTAAAAATAGTAAAATTAATTGTACAAATCTGAATTTATCATTGTTCGCTCGGTTTTGCTGTGTTAGGCTCCACATAGACTATGTGACATAGTCCATATGCAGATTGATACTGCCAACACTGAGCTTTTGGGCAAGTGGACAAATATGATAATTACAAACATGCATCACGCGCAATGAGTAATGCACTCATAATCATTTATTATTTATAAATACAACATTCTATTATTGTTGGTGCACCAGGTCAGTGACAGAAGAGTACTGAATACTGAGAACATCACAAAATATGCATAACTGAGAACATCGAACATCTTCACTGAACGTATCTGATACTACAATTGGATATAGTTGACTTGTCAGTGTAAGGTCTCACACTGCACCTCTCTCCACCATCCACTCTCAATTGGGTAATGTCTAAATCGAACATCACCACTCGAACGTGTCTAACACTCTACTTGCAGGTAGTTGGCTGTCTTGCCATTCACTGGTCACACTTTACACCTCTCTCCACCGTCCACTCTCAATTGGGTAATGTCTAAATCGAACATCACCACTCGAACGTGTCTAACACTCTACTTGCAGGTAGTTGGCTGTCTTGCCAATCACTGGTCACACTCTACACCTCTCTCCACCGTCCACTCTCAATTGGGTAATGTCTAAATCGAACATCACCACTCGAACGTGTCTAACACTCTACTTGCATGTAGTTGGCTGTCTTGCCATTCACTGGTCACACTCTACACCTCTCACCAACCACCATTCTCAATTGGGTAATGTCTAAATCGAACATCACCACTCGAACGTGTCTAACACTCTACTTGCAAGTAGTTGGCTGTCTTGCCATTCACTGGTCACACTCTGCACCTCTCTCCACCGTCCATTCTCAATTGGGTAATGTCTAAATCGAACATCATCACTCGAACGTGTCTAACACTTTACTTGCATGTAGTTGGCTGTCTTGCAATTCACTGGTCACACTCTGCACCTCTCTCCACCGTCCACTCTCAATTGGGTAATGTCTAAATCGAACATCACCACTCGAACGTGTCTAACACTCTACTTGCAGGTAGTTGGCTGTCTTGCCATTCACTGGTCACACTTTACACCTCTCTCCACCGTCCACTCTCAATTGGGTAATGTCTAAATCGAACATCACCACTCGAACGTGTCTAACACTCTACTTGCAGGTAGTTGGCTGTCTTGCCATTCACTGGTCACACTTTACACTTGTCACCAACCACCATTCTCAATTGGGTAATGTCTAAATCGAACATCACCACTCGAACGTGTCTAACACTCTACTTGCAAGTAGTTGGCTGTCTTGCCATTCACTGGTCACACTCTACACCTCTCACCAACCACCATTCTCAATTGGGTAATGTCTAAATCGAACATCACCACTCGAACGTGTCTAACACTCTACTTGCAAGTAGTTGGCTGTCTTGCCATTCACTGGTCACACTTTTACACCTGTCACCAACCACCATTCTCAATTGGGTAATGTCTAAATCGAACATCACCACTCGAACGTGTCTAACACTCTACTTGCAGGTAGTTGGCTGTCTTGCCATTCACTGGTCACACTCTACACCTCTCTCCACCGTCCACTCTCAATTGGGTAATGTCTAAATCGAACATCACCACTCGAACGTGTCTAACACTCTACTTGCAGGTAGTTGGCTGTCTTGCCATTCACTGGTCACACTCTACACCTCTCACCAACCACCATTCTCAATTGGGTAATGTCTAAATCGAACATCACCACTCGAACGTGTCTAACACTCTACTTGCAAATAGTTTGCTGTCTTGCCATTCACTGGTCTCACACTGCACCTCTCTCCACCGTCCACTCTCAATTGGGTAATGTCTAAATCGAACATCACCACTTGAACGTGTCTAACACTCTACTTGCAGGTAGTTGGCTGTCTTGCCATTCACTGGTAACACTCTACACCTCTCACCAACCACCATTCTCAATTGGGTAATGTCTAAATCGAACATCACCACTCGAACGTGTCTAACACTCTACTTGCATGTAGTTGGCTGTCTTGCCATTCACTGGTCACACTCTACACCTCTCACCAACCACCATTCTCAATTGGGTAATGTCTAAATCGAACATCACCACTCGAACGTGTCTAACACTCTACTTGCAAATAGTTTGCTGTCTTGCCATTCACTGGTCTCACACTGCACCTCTCTCCACCGTCCACTCTCAATTGGGTAATGTCTAAATCGAACATCACCACTCGAACGTGTCTAACACTCTACTTGCATGTAGTTGGCTGTCTTGCCATTCACTGGTCACACTCTACACCTCTCTCCACCGTCCACTCTCAATTGGGTAATGTCTAAATCGAACATCACCACTTGAACGTGTCTAACACTCTACTTGCAGGTAGTTGGCTGTCTTGCCATTCACTGGTCACACTCTACACCTCTCACCAACCACCATTCTCAATTGGGTAATGTCTAAATCGAACATCACCACTCGAACGTGTCTAACACTCTACTTGCAAGTAGTTGGCTGTCTTGCCATTCACTGGTCACACTCTACACCTCTCACCAACCACCATTCTCAATTGGGTAATGTCTAAATCGAACATCACCACTCGAACGTGTCTAACACTCTACTTGCAAATAGTTTGCTGTCTTGCCATTCACTGGTCTCACACTGCACCTCTCTCCACCGTCCACTCTCAATTGGGTAATGTCTAAATCGAACATCACCACTTGAACGTGTCTAACACTCTACTTGCAGGTAGTTGGCTGTCTTGCCATTCACTGGTCACACTCTACACCTCTCACCAACCACCATTCTCAATTGGGTAATGTCTAAATCGAACATCACCACTCGAACGTGTCTAACACTCTACTTGCAAGTAGTTGGCTGTCTTGCCATTCACTGGTCACACTCTACACCTCTCACCAACCACCATTCTCAATTGGGTAATGTCTAAATCGAACATCACCACTCGAACGTGTCTAACACTCTACTTGCATGTAGTTGGCTGTCTTGCCATTCACTGGTCACACTCTACACCTCTCTCCACCGTCCACTCTCAATTGGGTAATGTCTAAATCTAACATCACCACTCAAACGTGTCTAACTCTCTACTTGCATGTAGTTGGCTGTCTTGCCATTCACTGGTCACACTCTGCACCTCTCACCAACCACCATTCTCAATTGGGTAATGTCTAAATCGAACATCACCACTCGAACGTGTCTAACACTCTACTTGCAAGTAGTTGGCTGTCTTGCCATTCACTGGTCACACTCTACACCTCTCACCAACCACCATTCTCAATTGGGTAATGTCTAAATCAAACATCATAACTATAACTAACTAATAACTAACTAAATCAATCAAATCTCACAAACGCGCAAAAACGCAAGACACCTGGAAGCGGCCAAAATGATGATCGGGCTGATGATGATCTCTTATGCAGTTCTGCTCAGAAGAGAGCCAAAGAGCCAAACTGCGCATTATGTACAGGGAAGAAGCCACTATGCTCGATTCACGGAAAACGGAAATAAAACTGAATCATTTGATCTTGAATGTCATGTCTGTTTCGACCGGATCGACTTGTCACTGCCGAATTTGTCTATTTGCATGCTTCTTAATTCATTGTCTTGTAGAATCTCCTCGTTGCCTGCATTAAAGTCAAAATGTCCACAATAATAATAATAAATTTATTTTAATTAAATTCAAATAAATGAATAAAAATGTTCGAAATTCTATAATTTGCATTTATTGGTTTATTTGTTTACATCTTTCTTTTGCTTTTTGAATTCTAAGCAACAACTTCGTTTCTCAAACTTGTTGTTAAAACTTTTGTCTGATTTTTTGACCTGCCAACTGTCTACAACAAGTCAAAATCAACTTTTTTGGTCGACTTCAAACCCGAAAACTTAATCAACTGATCGAAGCGACAACTACAAAGAATAACCAAGTTCTTCCAATCTTCCAAGCAAAGACCACCACCTAACGTCAACTAAAGAGTCCAGCTTTGACAGTAGGCTAGAGTGGGATTCTCCCACGATGGATGCCAATCCCATCCAAGTTGGACATCGCGTGGCTCGTCTAATTCAAATCAACGCGACCGGCACACGCTTCACCATCGTCTGGGCATGGACATGGGAGCGATACGAGACAGTCCAAGACTGTCGTGCTCTAGACGATTACGAGGCTGGCCGGTTAACTTTGATGCCTCGACTTTACCGCACCTTCAACGACCTAAATGCCGAAGAGCTTGCAGCATTTGCAAGGCTCTTGAGAGAAGAAGGTCTGATGATCGACGGAGGCCAACAGCCGGTGGTCCACCATATTTTGGTAGCCATGCAACTGCTTCGCGATGGAGCTGTTGGCCTTCCTCAACCAGACCTAAACCTCGAACAGCATGCAGGTCATGAGGATAATGACTTGGACGGCAATGATGACGACGAAATGGATCTCGAAAAAGACGAGGAAGACGTGGTCGATCCACAGGACCCGATGGCCCGTGGCCAAGTGGTCGAAATTATCACGCGCCAGAATGGCCAAGATGGTGCGCGTTACTTGGTCATATGGGGCAACACCCAGGTGGATGTTGCCACATTGGCCAACGATCGTGCACTTCGAAATCTGGTGCTCGACCACCTGGAAGACCGATTTCAGCGTCGACTCGTTCGACCACGAAATCAGACGATAATCCAGCAAGTGGAAACACTCCTGCTGGAGTATCGTCTCGTCTTCCCGCAATAGACCACTATTGCACATCACCTCCTTGGTCTGATTGGTGTGGTGTGCCCATAACTGGCACATCGGGTGGCTTCGACCAATCAAGACCTAGGATCATCGAACCCAATGACAACACCCCTACTATGTAGGGCTAAACACATAATCTACACAACCTTGTTCACCTTTAGCTTCTTCTTCTCCTGTTAGCTCACAAGACACACCACACCTATAATTATAACATAATTAAAAAAAAGCTTTCTAAGCAAAATATGTAATTGTTAATTAAGGTTGGAATGTGTTGCAAGTGGATACGAATTTTCGAGTACACTCAAAGTAAGCTTTTCGTCACCACTTGATTTCATGGTGTGCATTCATGCAAATGTTTGGCCATGAGTATGAACTGGTGTGATTGATACTGCAAGTGACATCAGCATTGCCGTGCGATTGAACAGGCGTGTGGAAGCGGTTGTTCTGTATGCATGGCGAGTGGATTGGTACATGATGAAGAACCTGCATCGCGGTCAGTGGAGTGTATTAGGTTTCAGTCTTGAAGGGGACTAGATACTAGTTCTGGGCTGTCAGCGCTTACATGTGGTAAAGTTACAATCAAGCGGCTTCAGCCATGAAGCTTGACCGATATATGGATTCGGCATTTAGATAACTTGTAGTCGAGAGGATCGACATTTTCATGTACAATTATCTGACTTGTAGGAGAGAGATGATCGCCCAGTACTTTTCGTAGACTTGAACATCACAATGCTGAACAGGCAATGTGACAAAGTCCCGCACTACTTGTGGGTGTTTCAAGTGTGCACACAAACGGTGATTGATAAGGTGAGGGTACTGGTGCTGGGGTGAATGTAACCATGGACATACACAGTTTGGCTTCTGGGCGGTTCATCATATCCTCAATCAGCAAACACTGTATGCACAACAGTAAAATAACTCGAATCGATTAATTATTTAAAATGTCATTCATTTCGATAACAAATCACATTCAACAAATATTCTTTGCTAATGATCGATAATTTATTTACTCTGCATGCCACGGGTTCCACAACTGGAGATTCGAGTTTGATCTCACAATATTTTATGAATTTTAGAGAGAAATTACGAATTGTGGCGACATCTAGTGTGTTAATGATAATTATTCTTCAATACGCATTATGTATCTTTATTACCGATAAATTATATATTTAATTTTATGAATGAAATTGCGTAATATTCCGGGTTTGTGGCAATCTAAACAATTTGAACAATTCATTGTGTGAAATACTAAAGATACGAAGCAATTTACTTGACTAACTCACATTTTTTGCTTAAATGAGTCACTAGTTTGAATGCATAAGCCAACAATTATATTTTAATTAATGTGCACTGCATACCCAAAAGTTTGCCTTGATAGTTACATGATATACTTTGATTTTTGAATAGAACTTCTAAGTCTGTTTTTCTCATTATTTAAGAATTTCAGTTTTCCTCCATTTTTAAATTAGCTTGCACTAACTGTCAGACTTTACGAATACATCTCTGCTACATTCAAATTCTCTTGCTTTTGGCAAACGAGTGCATGCGACATGAAGGCCCAATCTGTCCTTTCGTTAATTTGGCACACACGACTTTTATGTATTGCCAGTTTCGGTACTGCACGATAGTATGTTAGACATGCTCATTTCGGCATCATTATGGCGATGTTGCAAAGTACTAAACCTGCCTAATGTGGCTATCTCTCTCTCTCTTTCTCTCTCTCTCTCTCTCTCTCTCTCTCTCTCTCTCTCTCTCTCTCTCTCTCTCTCTCTCTCTCTCTCCCTCTCTCTCTCTCTCTCACTCACTCTCCCTCTCTCTAGTGGAACTCCACGCTAAAGTAGTTTGGCACATGCGGAATAGTGGTGGCTCTATTAGTGGGGAGAGAATGTTTAGTTAACCGATCGATTTATTGTTGTTTATATTGTTTTAAAGATAAATGGTACATTGATCAAGACAATTATGATGGCCTGTCTTTATATAGTAGTGCAATGATACAGAGATAATAGATAGGTGACAATGAATGGAGTGGATGCTGGTGCTCAGCGAGATGGGTCTGTGTGTGACTGTGTGGCTAGGGTACAAATTTATATAGTTGACTAGCGCGCGGTGCTATATGAGTAAACGACAACGAAGCAAGTCGAGTCTGCCGCTGCGGAGATATCCTTGGTCGAAAACTCTACTCCATGTTGCCCACACGTGGATCGTCGGCCAACACTTCGCCGACCACCTCTTCCTCCAATTGGTTGATGGTGTGATCGTAGAGAAAGATGATCACATGATCTTCGATTACATAGACCAGGCCAGGGTTGATGATCAAATCCATGTGCAGTTCGTGTAGACGCAATTCATCATCATCCAGTCCACAGGCTTCGAGTGCTTGTTGGATGCACTGGTGACTTGAGTCATTCCACTCGCCGTGCAGTCGAATTGCGCGCTCGTCTTCTCTTTCGACAGGACGGGCGATGTTCCAGGTAGGGCGGAATGCAGTGCACATAATCTGGAAGAGTGCAATACGAAACTCAGCAAGTCGCTCCATGCAAAGTCCACGTGGAAGGGGTGGAACGGGTGGAGGTGGTCGAGGATCATTTGTGTGTTCTGGCGGAACAAAGCCAGTGAGATTGTGGACAATTTTTTGTAAGAGATATTGAATGGCCACTTGGATTTCTCGGATCATGGTTGAGTCTTTCAAGATTTTCTATTTGAATAGAAATGTAAAATTCATTATGCTAGCCTCAACCATGAAACAAACCTTTAATTTTTGTAGTGTGCACTCAGAGACGAAAGAATAGCTTATGAAATTTTGCATTTCTCCTGACTTTGCTTTTATACTGTTTAAAATAAAGAAAAACAACAAAAATATTGTTAGAAAACAATAATCAATTTGCATATATTCCCAAATGCACTTTATACCTTTCAAGAATGCATTTTGCCTTCGCACTTAGTTACCACTTAATTAGAGGAAAAAGTGAGTCAACCACTTAAAACCCACTTTCAATTAGACTAGCACAGACACATTAGCGTTCGGTGTCATCTCAATTGACATTTAAATTGGCCAAATTGAACTTTCAAATTATCACTCTTAAAAACACTTCAAACTCACAAGAACACTTTGAGTCAATTAGAGGAAAACGGATAATACATTAAGGGAGAAAATATTTATATAAATTCTACTTAAAATCAATCAATATCATTAAATATCAGTAAATCATTTTCAAACAAATTATAATACATTATCATTATACATTGTCTAATGCTTGTCTTTGATGGCATCAAATCTCTAGTTTAAGTGCCAGAGCCAAAGGACAAAAGTATGCTTTCCCATGAAATTCCTCTCTATTACCAAATTGATTGGCCATGTGATGCAAATAGCTATTGATTCAATTAACTCCGTGGCATTTTATGCAATTCAATTACCGTCTGGCGCAAATTGCTCTCCTTAATTCCCGTATGAGAATCGACTATACTCTTCTATTAAGACCAAAAAACAACCAAATCTATTTGAAGCACTCTAGAATCGATTAACTTGCACTTTAATTGCGTAAGAAAATTCGATTTGGAATCCAATCTTCCCAGACTATATTAGCCTTGGGATTTATATTTTGTCGGTTCTAACAATTTGACTACACACTCAATATGCACATTAGGATGATATTTATTTCAATTACAACAATAAAAATCTCATTATCTGGTAAACCAAATTGAAATTGGCTAATCATTTGAATGTTAACCGAATATTTGCCACAACCGTCTCTCCACTTGATCTTTTAATTGACCAAAATACTTCCATGCAGTTCGGTCCTGAATAGCGCAACTTGTATTGGCACATTTTGGCTTAATACCACCTCGGTAGTGCATGAGGAAACTGTCATTTGGGTTAATGTCGAGATGATTGCAACTCATGTGTCCGGTTGTGTTGAGGCAGCGCATAGCAAAGTGATTGTGGGCGGCATAGGTCAGTGCGGTTCGTTGAAAGCTTTTCGATATTTGGCCTGGTGGCTTGAGTTGGTCCCGGTAAATGTGCCGCATCATGAATAAATATTCAGGAATTTGGGTTGATGAAGGCATTTGGGTTTCTACTAATGATTCGTACACGTATGCATTACGGTTGGAATAATATCCTTTGTGTGCAAGGTCGTATGGAGAGAAACGACTCTGGGAAATTGTGAATGAAATTGACTTATGATTTAGTTAGGGAGCCTACCTCAATCTTCTCGAGAAGTTGGTGCCAGTTGTCCTCCAACTGTGGCATGATCATCTCGTCAATGTCGAACACTGCCAAATAGTCATGTCGGTACAGATTACGATACAAACAGTCATTCAGTTCGAGTAGTTCTTGTGGCCAGAATTTGCTGTGCATTCGCTCGTAAAAGTAGTTGTACATTGACTCAATGTTCACCTGCTGAGCAGGCAGTGTCAATGGGCGCCAGTCCACCAGTCCCTAATTAGAATTCATTTTATGACCATAACTAAAATTCTCATTCATTTAATACCTCCTTTTGATAATATCGTAAAACTTTTCGCATCGATTTTGTTGCACCATAAACATAGAAGTAGACTTTGTCGGCACCCATCAGTCTCACCATCTCGAGCCACTCAACCAATCGAACACTCAAATCGTATGCTCCAAAACGAAATGCCTGAACACAGATTCCGATGCTTCTGTTTGAATGGAAATGGCTTTCACGGTCTTGTTTGATCACTCTCAAAATGTTGCTCGGATTGGGTGCCATTTGCTCACATTTATCCATTGATTGCAATGATACAGCTTGAGGCAACTGAATTGAGTACTGCTTTGGAATATCACAGGTCACAATCTGAGTGCCATACGTGTTTGGTTCGACCCAATCCGGGTGCCATACATTGTACACTTCTGACACTGTGCTTAAAATGGGATTCCGATTGTTGTCGAGCCATAGAAGACACCACAACTTAACCTTCCCCACCTCTTTCTGTCTGTCAGTGACTGTGATGAGTCTAACCACAGGTTTGCCATACATTCTGTCGTCGTAGTATGCATTGTACAGATAAATCACCATTGGAGTGTTGTTAAAAGAAGTTTCCATCACTTGCCAATACAGATTGTTCTGGTGCAGCAGATGAGGAGAAACCATTTGTACATTGTCGCAATAGGTCACACCTTCGAGTTTGACCGCATTTTTGCCAAAATCTGTTTTACTCCATCGATCATAGTACCTTCCGGGTATATTATTACTATCTTCTGCTATTGCGAGTATTTCTGAATCATTGTACGCGATGGTTTGCGGTAAAAGTGACGATAAGTTTGCAGTAGAGAATGCATTAGACAAAACATGTTTAATATTATTGCGGCACGGATTGAGCAGTAGATAAATGTTGAACACGTTTGAAACAATAAGAAGTGAGACAACAAACCAAAACGAGCACTTCTTTGGCTTCGTAATTGGCTCGTGGGTATAATGACTAATCAGTTGATATTTAAACTCTTTATCTTTAATCATGATTCACAGTGTGATGTTGCACTGATGAAAGAACAAGTCAACTGAAGTGTATCTATCTGCATCTGTTCACCAATCAACAAGAAAATATAAACGGTTTTATTTTGTTTTTTTGCGTGACTTTTTATCTGTATGCCTAATTAATTGCTTCGTATGTACACGAACATTACTGCCAACCAAAACTCTGTGAGTAAGAATACGTGCTAAACATTATCAAACGCTGATTTGAATTGTTTAATGTTAAATTATAAAACAAATTTAAAAGAGAAAATAGCAAATTCAAATGTATTTGAAGTGGTACAAAGTACTTTTTGGATTGAATTTATGGTCCTTACTTTTTTCAAGTGCACGCGTTATCAATATTTAAACAAAAGCATAATCACAATTGGACATTTTTGAATGCTCTGGATTGTATGTGTTTTTGCATTGCCCTTTTCCGAACTTTGATTTCTATCTTTCAATGTATTTCACTTAGAGGGTTTCGGCAAACAGTCGCGAGTGATCGGTTCTATTGCGATTAGTCCACTAATTGTTTTGGTACCTAAATTGTGTTTTCATTATATTTCAAAAACTGATGATGGTTTGCTGCAATTTTTCTCTTTCTAACCATAGAGTACAAATCGTTGTGGTTAGTGCATTTACTGTAATGTCATGTTATGATAATGAATTCTAAATGGTGGACACTTTATTTCACTTTAAACAGTCATCATAACCGAACTCAAACACTTGACAAGTTTCAAGTGCATTTGAGTGGAAATCTCTCTCTCTCCCTAACCAGGACAATTGACAGTTTGTTCATATTGTTCATTAAACGTTTAACATTGCTAATTTGATTTGCAAGCTTAATTAATTATCTCAATCATAAAACTAAAATGACCAAGTCCATATGACCTTAGAAAACAGTTTATGTTATGTCATACTTACATAGATGAAATCCAGTTCTTTATGAAAGGTCACTCATGAGTTACACACACACACACAACTGTCTGACTTATGAGTTTAAGTGATTAGTCTGCGAAAAGTGAGTGTCTTGTGCAAAATGTTGTGCAGCAAACCAACTTTCGACAAAAAAGTATTCTTCCCATCCACCGTCATTATCAAAATTTATGATAATCATAAAAGAATATCACCATTTCTAATCAAAGTGAAAGTATATGTGTGAGTGTAGTTCCTCCGTGAATATATAAAACTGACCGGTCTCTCTATTAGTGACACTGACACCGTCTCACAGAGTGAGAGACACAAGAATCGGCACTATAGTCGTGATTGTTCAGTCAGTCTGAGAAGTCAGTCTAGTAAACCAAAATCAGGAATACAGACTCACTTTCTGCAAAATACTTACTTGTGTCCAGATTTCGATCGACTTTTCACAAAATCTGTCTTTGTTTTGCATTCTTTAAACAGAACAAACACAATGATCAGCGAACTCAAAATTGCGGTTAACTGGATCTGTCAGATAATTGACCAGAATCTGAAGTCATCAAAATCTTGTTTACTTCCACCTGAAATCACTGAAAAACGAATTGACGAGTTTCGCATGGCACTGTTCAAGGCCATGTTCAAGGCATTTGCTCCCGAATGGAACATTCACGCCCCACTGGATCGCCAGTGGAAACGTGCCATTCGCATTCACCACGAACAGAATGATTCTAAAAACAACTGCTTTGAAGTGGCAATGGCCAAGTGCGGACTCTCATATCAAACTCTGGCCCTGCAGGAGCTGTGGTTTGATTTGATCATCAATCCGGGCATGGTGATGCACGAACAGGATGGTGTCTATCTCTACGACAAGAACGCTGACCAGTTTAATCAAAAGTTGTCCTCTGACAAGGACATTGATGCACTTGGACGTGAACTCACTTTGAAATACGAGAACGTTCGAAAACCTTCGATGTGAACATGCGAAAGGTGTGAGTTACATGAAGTTGACTGGAAGTCATCTTGAAGGCCCAGGATATGTAGATTTAGATATTGTTCTCATGAACTTATTAACGATTGTAATATCATTTATGTTTGTGTGTTTCGTGTGCATTTTAAACTTAAGTTTAAATTTTGTTAACTTTTGTGTGAAATAAACACATTTGACGCATTAACTGCAACAAAATAAATAAATTACCTATTCTATTTCTCGTTCTCTCAATGCTTTTGTCTGTGTGCCTTATATGGCTTTTTAAATGTAAGTATTGCACACGATACATCGCTCATCACCATCATGTGACTCACGCGCGACAACATGCCTTTGCGCCAAGGCTAGTTCACGGAAATCTCATGATAGCTATTTGGTACTCGACCGTGAGTTATCGTGTGTCGTCGCCATTGCATACCCAGTAAGATAGAATTCTTCGTGTATTACTTCTCAGGGCCGACTTGGCGATTCAGTCAGAGCAGACGCAAGGACAATTGCCACTCTTGTTAGCATTAAATGTAGCAAAATATATTTTGATTTCAAATAACGGCCTTTTTGGCACTCATGTACAATTTGACTCTTAACCAAAAAGGATTTCTGTTAATGTTTCAGCTGAAGGAGAAAGGTAAAAGTTAGAAGAAGTTAGTAAAGTGAACGATTTATTATTTTATTTGAAGGAAAAAAAACATTGTTCAAGACCCGGGTTGTCCAGAATTGATATAACAAAAGAGAAGTACTACAGTGTTACAATGAATGAGTGTACATTGAGAGAATACATGAGATCTGTTTGTGTAGTAGACTAGGGTGCAACTATGCGTAGTGAAACGTAAAGTGACTATAACTATCGAGTCCGAGTCTGTGGCTGCTGATGTCGTATGTGCAATAGTGTCCGCCAATACTACTACACATTGCGCTGATATTGGTTCATCCAGTCACCCAGTTGTTGAATGTTGTGATCGTAGATGGTAGTGACACGTCCAGGGTGTTCACCTTGGTCGATGACATAGACAATGCCAGGGTTAATGACCAAATCCACGTTGAGATCGTCCAGACGCAAGTCTCGGTAAGTCAATCCACTGACTCCGAGAGCGTGTTCGATGCACACGTGTCGCGTGACATTCAGGGCAATCCGCAGTCGAATTAAACGCTCGTCTTGTCCCCGCAAAGGGTTGCGGATGTTCCAGTTCATGCGAAAAGTGTGGTACATCGAGTAGAAGAGTCCTATGCCGAAATCTGCCAGTCGCTCAACATTAATTCCAGGTGGAAGGGGCTGAGTTCCATCTGCAGTTAGATTCCGGAAAATTTGGATAGTGATAAAGTTTGAGGCTATAGTGATTTCCGTGAGCATGGTTCGTATCTATTTCTATTTGAATAATCATACAAAATAAACATATTATTATGCAAACAAGTGATCAAGAAATTCTTTAAAACTTTTTTTTACTTCAATTCAATGCCTAATTTAATAATTGGCTACACATGAAGCATTAAATGTTGCCATTACTTTCACCTCAATAGTACGAAAAACGACGATGAACAACAAAGTGCCATTTGACGTGGTACTAATTAATTTGACTAGACAGAGATACAAAACACAAACTACTCTAGGAAACAAACCCGAATTCAAAAAAGGCCAAAACGTACTCGCCAGACAGAACAATCAAGTTGAATTGATTCAAATTTGTTTTGTAGTAAGTATTGAGCACACACACTGAACACAAAAATTTATTCAAAGTCCGATGAAACGATGTTCACTGAATCCAGAGAACGCAATGACTGAACTCTTTGGTGCACCTAGTGCTTCCTTTTATATGAATCCAATTTTAACAAAAAACAACAAAAACAACAAAGCAACCCATTTGAACAGTCACCAAAGCAGAAGATAGGCTGGAATAATCAGAATGGCCATTTTTGTCTGTGTCCAACGGGTAATGACACACGCCGAACACTGCTAATTGTTGTTGTTAGGGTGCGAAACCCTACAAGTGCACTTGAAACTTGACAATTGGTAGCGTTCTACGGTGACTGCCTGGTTAAAGCCAACAATGCAACTCGACTAAAAGTGCTCCCGCACAGACAGAAAAAGACTCGAAACTCGAGTCCTGTTAATTGATGGACTTAGTTGTCCAATGTTACTCGTTAGTTACTCGAATGTCAATTGCGAATATGCGCTCATAAGATCGTTCTCATACAAATGTTTCGAGTCAATCAGTGCACTGTGCCAGAGCAAATGAACAAAAGTAAGGTTTTTCATTAAATCCATTACTATGATCAAATTGATTTGATGAGAAAGAAATAGCCATTGATTTAATTAACTCTGTGCAATTCAATTAGCGTATAGCACAATTTACACTCCCTAAATAGCTGTTTGCTTTTGATACTTTTGTGGCAATTGGGCACTGTACGGAGAGTGATCAGATCGAGTATTAGCTGAAGAAGAACCGCAAAAGTTAGAAATTAGCATTGTTAACGATTTATTATTTGCAATAAAGAAAAAAAGTACAATGATCAAGACCAGAGTTGTCCAGATTTGATATAACAGAAGAGAAGTACTACAGTGATACAATGAATGAGTGTACATTGAGAGAATGTATGAGATCACTTTGTGTGATGGACAAGGGCAGAGCTATGAGTAGTGAAACGTAAAGTGACTATAACTATCGAGTCAGAGCCTGTTGATGTCGTTTGTGCAATATTGTCCGAAAACCTTACTCCATATTGCGCGCGTTTTGGTCTGTGTGTAGAAACCAGTTGGCCAGCCGTTGGATGTTGTGATCGTAGAGAGTGGTGATACGACCAGGATGTTCGCCCCAATCGATGACATATACCATACCTGGGTTAATGAACACATCCATGTGCAGCTCGTTCAGACGCAAGTCTCGGTGAGTCAGTCCACTGACTCGGAGAACGTGTTCGATGCACGCGTGTCGAGTGCCATGCCAATCTCCATGCAGTCGAAATGCACGATCGTCTTGGCCCTGCACAGGATTTTCGATGTTCCAGTTCAGCCGAAAAGTGTAGTACATAGAGAAGAAGAGTCCTACACTGAAATCTGCCAGTCGCTCCGGGTCAATTCCAGGTGGAAGAGGACGAGTCATTTCTGCAGTTAGATTCAGGAAAATCTTGATAGTGATAAAGTTTGCGGCAAGACTGATTTCCGTGAACATGATTTGTTTAGGGGTTTTGATAATATTGAGCACACTAACTGAGCACAAAAATTAAATATTCAAAGTCCGATAAAGTGATGCTTACTGAATGGAGAGATCACGACGACTGTACTCGAGGGTACACAAAGTGCTTCCTATTGTATTATTCCAACAGAACAATTAAAACAAAACAACCAACTTGAACAGTCACCAAAGCAAACGAAAGGTTGGAATGATGGTATGGCATTTATGTCTGTGTCTAACGGGTAATGAACACTCCAAGCTCGGCTAATTTCTATTGTTGTTAGGGTGCGAAACCCTACAAGTGCACTTGAAACAATTGATTGCGTACGGTAATGGTGACTGGTTAGTTAAAAACAACCAAACCTCTTTATTGAAAGAGGCGAATAGTGTTCCCTCAAAGACACAAAACGATTTGATTTTCAAAACTAAATTTATGTTAATTGATGGAATTAGTTGTCAAAACTTATACAAAAAAAATTAATTAAATTTAGTATTTTGACATTGCATCATTCATCAAATATAAGTGTAACTCTATGCAAATTATGCGGTATATATGCGATGCAGACGTAGTGCTGCAATTACTAAATGACGAAAAAACCAAAATCATGCCCCAATCAGAATAAAAAAATCCGAAATCTCCAAAAATGGTTTCAATTCTGCGTTGAACCAAGGTTTCTAGTCCCGTTCTTTCAAGAGAATTATTTATTTTTTTAATGTCCGTTTCAATATGAACCGAGCGAGTCTATAATACAACGAAAGAATAACGTGAGAGAATAACAAAGATAATGATCAAGGAACCAAGTATTTTGAACTAGAAAGTGATACTCAAATTTATTCGGTGATCGAAATAGAGATGGATTTGGCAATCGGCATGGGCGCCAATTTGGATAAGGATTCTATTGTCTATAGATTCGGAATTCAAGGAGAATGTATAAAATCTCGTGGTCATTTAGCTCATAAAATCAAATCAAGACAACTTGAAAGTCACTCTCAAGACGTTGAGGAACCAAGATGAAATTGGTTTTGCATGAAATGACTTTGGTGCTAACAGTGAACAGGTGTACATCTCTATTAATAGGGTTAGCTCGAAACAGATTGCCATATTACTATGTGTGCTCCTTCGCTTCCCAATGACTGTGGAATGTTATTTCGATCAGATCGCATAATTTGATTGTTTAATTTTAAAAGAAGTTACGATTATGGTACACTGTCACTTTGCCTCATGATCGCGTTTTGAATGATTCACTCACCTGCTCAACTCTATTCCTTTCATTCCTGAATGGCTCTCACTCCTGTCCCTCATCTACTCCCGTCCTGGTTGACCATCTCGCATCTCCCCATCTCTTGTCTACGCTCATCTCATCACTTCCCCATACACCTTCCGTCTATTCATGTTGCCCTCATCATCATCACCTTCACATAGGGACTGTGACTTCCTGTTTTCTTGCGAATGCAGACTGATTTAATTTTTAAAAAACTCTACCACGCAATTGTAATCCTAAAGACGAAATTCAACTTTGAATAGTACTTCATTCTTTTGAAAAATCAAGCGGATAGAACGAAGAAGTTGAAGTTGAAGAAAATATAAGCTGGTATGTAGTGTTCTAGTATGGTTGACTTATTCTTGGATTAGATTAGATCTAAGGATTAGATATTGAGCCAGTATCTCAACCGGCTCAATACTTTTCCACTAATGCATAACACGGACCATACAGAAATCTTTGCCTTAATATCTGTATGGGTGTATGGTTTCTAGACAATCAGTCAACTAGTCAAATTAAGAAATTGGAAATTTCTATATGAAACAGAACTCGCAAATCGAATGTGGTGTGCAGTCATTTTGTTCAGTCTTTTCACCTGCTGGTCTTCTAGTCTGGTGGTTTTGACTTTAGAGGGATCATTTCCCAGGTCCCTTTACCTCTCTCTGTGGCCACGTCAACAGACTGGACAGCTTTAGACGACTCGATGTTCATTCAGATTCCTTGAATGATCCGAACCAACTTAAAGTTACATTTGGCCGACACGAATATTTGTCTACTTTTGAACTCAACGCAAGTATTGGTCAGTGTATGGAATTGCTAAGGAAATGACAATTTTAAGTTATAAAATGTGGCCTGTTTGGTAAAACATCTAAAAAGATATCGCTCAATTGGCATTTTAGTGTGAGTGTGCTTGTGTGATGACGGTGAACAGAGCGCAACACGCATCGTCATTCGAACGAACAAGCACGATTAGTCTGTGCCGAGTTTGTGTGTTCCTCAAATCGACTGGCTTGTGAACAAGTGTGCACTGCAGGCTTACACTGTTCACCAATCAATCTGTGAATAATTAAATGTAGCTCGAACTGCAAATCAATGTATGAAAGTAAGATGGGCACTAATTGCCCATTAGGATTACAACAGAAACAGCAGTAAAACAAATAAAGTACTAGCTCACAATCTTTCCAGTTTGCTTTGTAGTTTGTTTCCATTATTCGGACAAACCATACAAACGAATACTGTGCAAAAGTAATGTGTACAAGTGCTTGACAGTGGCAAAGAACATTATTGACATGTTCGAGGAATGCAAAATGAAATTATAAACAAGAAGACTGAGAAGGAAAACACGTTCTGTTACCAAATCAGATAGTTCTAATGAAGGAAAATAACAGCAACATCATCGTTTACACGCTAATCGAATCACTTCGAATTGATTGAGTTTGTAACAAATGGGGGAGGATTAGTAGGTTAAAAACAGTGTGGACATGACATGTTAGACCAAACACGAACTGGGGCCAGTGTACACATTGATTTCAGCCTCCCAATTAATTATCTTTACTTTGCCCTTGCAGACACAGGCGTATTTGTTGTACTAAGCTCAATGTGTCAGAGAACATGATCATTTTGCGGTTAATGTATTTTCATTTAGTAAATCGGACGAGTAAACCTAAACGGCCGTACCGATAACACTCTTTGTTGTGGATGTTTGCTCACAACAAGCAATAGCACTCGATCTGTTCTGTGCTGCTCGTCGTTTTTGTTCCCACTTTGAACACGCGCTTGCGAGAACTGTGTCTGTATATTTTACTTTGAGTTGCCTCTCTACTTGATCGTCAATAGATTCATTCGAAACAGATCACTTGTGTGCAGTTAGACATTATATTATTTATTTTTTTATCAATGCAGCAAATTAGACCAACATGATAATTTTGAAAAGTTACAGAGTCTACTGTTTTAGATTGTGTTTTGTTCGAAGGCAACGAGCACAGTGAACAGCTGCCGAGTTGTATGTTGACACTGACCCATGTGAGTGTAGAAGAGAACACGAGTGAACTCACCACATCTACACAACGCGAACGCTTCGGCAGCCGAACATATATTTGCTGCAGTCGAGAAGAGGAGAGAAACACAAAATGCATTAGCGATCCGTCATTTTTGATGTTTTACCATACCCAACTCTCACACATACTAGCGCACATGGTGACAGGCTCGCACTAACCTAGTCTTATAACGAAATGAGCGACAACGCCACCAAAAGGCTTCGCTTCTCTTTCTCTCTCTCGTTGATTTGTACGTGTCGCTATTGCAGTTTGTATGTGGATGGTGGTCGAGTGTTGTATGATTGCCATTACATTTTCTGTTATTTGTAAAATAAGTCCCGCACGTAAAAAGACAAATAAAATCATATTTTCAACTGGACACGTTCTAAAATTATAAATTTTGTTTAAAAAATAAGTTAATATTATGCAGAATAAACTCAGAGTTGCTAAATTACAAAAAATTTAAACATTAAAATAAAAACCCCAAATATGTGCACGGCGCTCATTTACGAATTTACAGCAAAAGCAATTTAATCGTTTTCACACATTTAATTAGTGATTTTAATTCATTTTAAGCATTGTAAAAATGTTCTAGAGTATTAATTATACATAAAAATGCATTTTTAATGACAAAATAAAAATAAAAACAAATAATTCGATTCCATGTTTCGAGCCACCGAGTTTCTCGCTGAACTTCAGGCGCATGCATCGCTTTTCAAACCACTGCACCACTGGTCGCTTTCCCTCTCAAGTGCATGCCATGAGTGCACAGGCAGACAGGTTTGCTGTTTTCGTTCATCTGCTTAAGGGGAGAGCGAGCAGTGGTGCAGTGGTTTGAAAAGCGGTGCATGCGCCTGAAGTTCAGCGAGAAACTCGGTGGCTCGAAACATGGAATCGAATTATTTGTTTTCGTTTTTATTTTTGTCATTAAAAATGCATTTTTATTCCTAATTAATGTTTTAAAACATTTTTACAATGCTTAGAAATGAATTAAGATCACAAATTAAATGTGTGGTTATGATTAAATTGTTTATGCTGTAAATTCGTAAATAAGTGCCGTGCACATATTTGGGTTATTTATTTTAAAGCTTAAATTTTTTGTAATTTAGCAACTCTGAGTTTATTCTGCATAATATTAACTTATTTTTTAAACAAAATTCATAATTTTAGAATGTGTCCAAATGGAAAAATGATTTTATTTGTCTTTTTTATACGTGCGGGACTTATTTACAACAATTTCTCTCTCTCTCTCTCTCTCTCTCTCTCTCTCTCTCTCTCTCTCTCTCTGCTGCTGCTGCTGCTGCTGGCAGCGAGCACAATTGCCGACTCGTTCTCTTGAGCGCTCAATAATGTTGTCGTGTCGAACCGACTCGACTTGGACGGACAGATCGATTCTCTCCTGTTTGTGTGCGCGTTATTTGCTTTCTACACATTTTGGCTGCGGGCACCGTCGTCATCGTTGCCATTCGTTCTCTCTCGTTCACTCGAACGCACAATCAGCGACTACTATGCACTGCCATTGGAATGGCTCGCTCTCTCGCGTTTAGTTCGCAGTACGAGTGTGTTTGCCTGTGTGCCATCAAAATCTCGATGACTCAGTGACTAAATACGCGCAGTTGATATGCTGAAGCAAAAGAGGGCGACTGTGTTTCAGTAAATGCAAATTAAATTATTTAAAAGAATATATATTGAAATCCAATTGATTGTAGGTTAAATCGAGTGGAATATCTATGACCGCGCTTTGATATCTCAATTGTCAAGAGTCAGGTCGCAATAAACATTCTTCGTTCATCAACACACTCGTTCATGCACTCACAGCAAAGAGACCCATTACCTCTCGTGTTTAGCACAAGACAAATGCGACTGCAGGGAGATGATCATCCACTTGAGGTACATCGAGTCACCCTTTTCAACTTAGATTCTTGCCCCCTCAAGTTTAGTCCCCATTTATTAGTGTCGATGTGAGCAGATATGGTACAGAGCCACTGTCTATTCGAGTGAGTGAGTCTGTGCCGACAAATGCCTTTGACATTTGCCGTCTCGACCGAAAGCTGTCCGCAAGGAAAGCGAACACGAGACACTCGCATGGCAAATCTTGATGGGATGCCATTTGTAATTAGGCAAAATTGTCACTTCTCTTGAATGCTCTTGAATTCCCTAAAATGCTCATCTCCATATGGTGACACCCGACAAAGGGTTAGATAACGATCTAGTGAGAGACCGTGTGAATGGGTCAGTGGCAAACACATCTGCCAACATGTAATAATAGTCGGCATAGACATCTGTGTCCCGCTCGCGCGAGCACACAGCGTTGAGTTTCCCCCGTGCACCTAGGGGCAAACAAGAAGCGGCATAATCCATGTAAATGGGCAATCTCACGCTCATTCGTTAATGACACCTCAACCTGTCGCCACTTTATGATTCATACAGGCAGACGGCAAAACTCGCCGTCGCCACACACAGCGCAGTGGATAGATAGGTGAAAGTGATAGTGTAAATTGTTCGTGGAAAAGCTTAGAAAGTGTCCAAAGCGGCGCTTATTCAAGATTCAAAGACAAAAGCAATCATTCGTATTAGATTTAGAAAATGCATTCTTTATTAAATGATAAAACATCAACATAAGTACAAAAAGTGCGTCACACAATCTTCACCACATAGGCATTCGGGTCAGCGTATGAGACAATGCCCAACTTCACCTGCTCCTTGAATGTCACAGGAAGATTCAAGTGGCGTGTCCGCACGTGCACCACCACATTGCCCTTCTGTGCAGTGCGATACAGACAGCCCAACCAGGTACAGCCGTAATGTGCTTCCGTGCCAGTGGAATCATCAAGACCACGGTACGACAGTCGTTGTCGTTTTCGAAGATGGACCCGAAGCGACTGCTCGTTTGGGAGATCCACTCTCGAGTGATGGCCATCATGATCTTCTTTGGATCCGTCCGAACCAGAGTCCTTTCTTGGCCTAACCACAGCAGTTGGCACACGGTTGGCTGCATCAACCACATTTCGATTGATCTGCTCGGGGTTCGATTCAGGAACTAACGGAACAAGCACTGATTGAACAGGTACGGATAGATCAAGGACTGATTGATCAGGAACTGGTGGATCAAACTGTGGTTGATCAGGTACAGGCTGAACAGGAACTGGTAGATCAGGTTTTGATAAATCAAGAACTTGTGTATCAGTGACCGTTGGATACGGCACTGAAAGATCAAGAGCTGACTGATCAGGAATTGACAGATCAAGGACTGGCAGCTCAGGAAACGGTGGCTCAGGATCTGCGGCATTTTGTTGGGCAATTGGTACAGGTTCAATCACCTCACCAGAGGTGATCTCATCCAGATGCTTTTGGATCATGATCTTCTTCCACATTGCGGCCAAGACGATTTCGATCGTTCGAAAGCTGTAAAAGTCAATTTGGAAAAAAGCAAAAAGTTAGACCTTGCACCTTGAGGTACTAGCGTTGATTGACAGTGTGTGTGTGTCCAGTCTGGCCATATGAGAGGTCTACGAGTGATGACAAAACTCATCTGCTAGTGGCACGGTGACAGGTGAAAGGGCAAGTGCAGTTCGATTTCTACTTCAGACCAGTGACAAGAAGAGATGACTCAGTGGCGAAAAGGTTAAGTCCCTACCACTACTGTGCCTCTACCACTCAGTTGACCTCATCTCTTTGCACCATACATCGTCCAACAGTGTGGGGTCCTGACAAGAAGAAGAAGAAGAAGAATGAGATAATTGCCACAGACAGTCATAAATACCTCTCCCTCTTTTGGGGAGACAAATTCAAGCAAACACTCAATCCTCAGTGAAAGGGCTAGGGGCAAAAACTCCAACAGACTCAATAAGTGTTGTCTTCTTGAGTAAACACGAAAGATTGTCTCTTGACAAATAATTATGCCTATGATGAGGCAAATGATTTTAATCTTTTTAACCCAAGAGGACGAGTAAGGGCATAAGTCATGGCACAGACAATAGAGTAAATATGTGTGTAAATACACGATGTGTCATAGATTGCATATCAATAGATAGTATTCTAACGATGAAAAGGCTTAGATTACGTTTGAAAACAAATTTTATAAATCTCACAAGCGCACACACACAGAACTTGTGTGTGAGACATTGCAATGTGCCGAGCACTGCACCCCACTGGTCTGTTCGCACTGTTCGGTGTCAGTGTGTGTGTAGTCTAATTAGTTTGTCTATCTGTCTCCTGCTCGGGTTGATTGTCAAAGTTGAAACGAGACTAAAATTGTCCTTTGTCATTCTATTTAGGCCAATTAAGTTATACTCTAAATTCTGTTTTGATGCTGTGTCACAATGCTGCGCCACCAAAGATGGACAAATTACATTCATTCATCTCTCTGTAAATTGAATTGTGCATTGATCGACTGTAAAAACATTTTTCCACAGTTTAACCTTTCCTCGGCTATTCACACAAATGCAAATCATATTCTAAGTGGCTTGATGGCCAGCTTGTGTAAAGTAAACCAAAGCACACAAATGTCAGTCAAAAGTACTGAAATGGTGATTGGTCGAACAATCGTATGGCAAATAAAAAAAAGATGAGCACGTGAAAGTACACTTTCAAAGCAAAGTGCATGCTACCAAATCCACAATACTCAAGCATCGAGTGAACACTATCAACTTGATTAGATAGCGTTATTTGCATTCGTATCACTCAAGCAAATCGATTAACTTGTTCATTATGTTCGGTTTATTGCTCATCATACTATGTGTCGGTTTTAGATGCTGTCATTTTGATCAAACCAATTGACCAGTAGAACTGCTGCCCCAGGGCCAATGTGGATAGGTTCCACTGTCACATCGAGCAATCTATTCAATTCGGAAGGTGACACAGTGTGCAATCACCGAGTGTTAATTACTTCTTATTAGCCTTAAGAAGTGGCGCGCTAAAGGGTTATCCACACATAAGCAATTCAGTGAGGAAAAGTCAGCTGTTTGATCGTTTGTGGATCACCCTTTAGCGCACCACTTCTTAAGCCTATTTCTTATAATTAAACATCTATGCATTCTGTCTATGTTTATTATGACTTGATTACTTTGGTTTGTTTTAATAATTCACCCAGAGGCAAATGTTTACTCCAACTAATTACTCCATGCAAGCAGACAATCTACTGTAAATAGCCCATTAATAACAAATTGCCTTACAAGGGGCCAGTCTATACCTAATTGTTTTGAGAATTCATGCATGTGTCATCATGCAAACATAGTCATATGAGCTCTTACACTGTCACTGTGTTAGAATTAGTTAGTTCGATTCGCCGCAATCGAACAAAAGAATATTTCGCACAAATCGTTTAATGGGTTCGACTGTCTGGTTCGCGGCTATCGTTGTCCTACTTTTGGTGTTCAACTATTCAAACAACCATTCGTAAGGAGTATGCCAGACTAGCTGCTAATGGCAAGAAGATGTATTCAAGTGAGTTTGCCTTCTGTCTGACGAGCCTTGTGTGGTTAGCCGAGCATCCCACATCACCAGACGCACTGCCACAAACACTGGCACAAGCAACAGACGATGTTAATTTGAACGACTATTTCATCACTCAAGGCCGATCCTTTGAAACGATGATGAATGCGTTACTCAAGAGAATTGAGAGTGCCAACTCGAACATGGACGGAGAGGTGAAAGTGAAGAAACCTCGTTCCTGGTTGTGCCGTCTCGGCCGTGGTCTGTTCCGCACAATCACCTGGTGGTTCGATTGACTTTGGTGATGATGACTGTGATGGAGAGTGATTTGGCTTTTATATACTCAATCTTTGTTTATTGTGTATAATCTAATACAGTCTTACTGTAGATTTTATTATTAAAGAGTATATGACATGACATTAGCCTACATTTATTCGTGGATATCGTTGTCCTACCCTTGGTGGTCATAGTGCACTATGCGATGTAAACAAGGTTGGAGTCCGTGTGGTTGCACCGAACTGGGATCATTGTGTCGATCCTAGTCAACACTTGGCCACGATGACAACACATTTAGCATGTTTGGTTTTTGTGAATTGTGGTTTGGCAGAAAGGCGACCCTGTCGACAGTCTTCTGTTGGGCCACTCTGCATCGACTGTTGCACAATCGAACCGAACTGACCATTGAATGCGCTTTTGGTGGCAACTCTTGTTTGTGGCACAACACTAGTCAAACACTCTCAATGAACGCACACATTGCACTCACTCATTGAATGCCAATTGTTTGATGCTGTCTCACATGGTATCTCTGCTATCGTGATCTCTCTCTCTCTCTCTCTCTCTCTCTCTCTCTCTCTCTCTCTCCCTCTCTCTCCCTCTCTCTCCCTCTCTCTCTCTCTCTCTCCCTCTCTCTCTCTCTCTCCCTCTCCCTCTCCCTCTCTCAACCCAAGGAAGTCTGCTGTCACATTGTCCACTTCGGCCGAACACAACAAACCTTTTGACTTTATGGTGTGTTCACTTGTTGTGTTCGCCAATGACAGCCAATCTTAAAAGCATGTGCACTGTCTGCAAATGGCAAGGCCAACAGGGACAGAACAGTGAGGCTGAGTAGACAAGTGATCTACAAATGATAAACAAAATGTTAGCTAATAAAGACACAAAGGACTCTCCTGATTCCTCAATTCGGTTCTGGTCAATTCGAGTTTATGTCTATGTCAGTCAAAATGCTGTGCACCTAAATGCTTGCGCACATTCAAATGCAATATCAATGGCAATAAATGCTGTACAGTGCACTGCACAGTGAACGAGTGCTGCAACGAGAGAGGGAGCGTGATGCCGTCGAGAGGCACAGGCACATACAGCACACATTCGACTGTTGATCGGTCGGTTGGTTGGTTCGATCCGTTCGAAAGCACTGACTGAGTGCTGTGTGTTGTGCGGTGAATTGTGTAGGGAGCTCTGTTCTAAGTCGCTATTTCGTTGCCATTTGTGCCATGATTTGTGTTGTAGTTGTTGTTATTGTGGAATAGTTGTTTGGTTGCTTGGATTTCTGATGAGTTCTTTAGGTGTATGTGTTGTGTGATGTCCAAGCAATTTGTTTAATGAGTGCATTAAGTTTGACCGATCAAATGGTGGAATTCTGTGTTTGTGACACAGCAACTGCAGATTATAAGAAAAAGGCACCCACAATCGTTGGCCAAGGACATGAAACCCATAAATTCTACGAATTTTTAAACTCCTCAAGTGGCCATTCAATCTTTGTGTGTTTCGTGTGTTAATTGAGCTCGTGTCGACTTGCCAAAGAGTTCCACTCACTCAAGTCTTAGAAACCACGTGTGCACCTCATTGGTAACCGAAGCTTTCAATGGGAACAAGACCAAAGATAAACACAAATAAGTGCCGAGGTGACAAGGGCATGCACCTAAAGAGCCGACTGATGACTGACGGAAAGTGAAAAGCACAGTCCTGCCGGTACAGACACGAGAACGCAAATAACTAACGCAAAAGTCAATTCGCCTTGTGTCTCAACGCTGAGTGCAGCAGTACACAGAGTAAGAGCGAATGAACAAACCTCACCAACAGCACCGATTGCCATCTCGGATGTGATACACTGCACTCGATCGACTTGGTGTCTCACTGGCTGTGTGCGAGCCAACTCGAGTGAGGATAGATGCAGTGTTGTGCATGTCTCTCTCTCTCTCTCTCTCTCTCTCTCTCTCTCTCTCTCTCTCTCTCTCTCTCTCTCTCTCTCTCTCTCTCTCTCTCTCTCTCTCTCTCTCTCTCTCTCTCTCTCTCTCTCAACTGGCGACCAGCGATGACGGTGTACGATGATGATGATCATTATTATCTACTTCTATCATCATCTTTACCTAATAAGAGACAGAAAAATAGTTTAAATATATCACTAAATAATCAAACTAAAATGGTCATGATTCTCCAGGTAAAGATGACTTGCCGTAATTCATTGGTTGTGAGCGCCTAAGTGCTGGTGACGTGTCGCTTGGACCATCAAACGGGCCATGTCGCGTTCTCATGCTCGCCAACAGTCATTGACTAGGGTTGTTCAGATGAGCACAGGTTTGAGCTGTTCTAAATGAAACAAGAATGTGAGGCATGATGCTCGTGGAGTTGACGATGATGATGCAGAAGAACACCGAGTTGCGTGTGTCCAGTATTGATGCAGACATTAAATCGTAATATGATGCAATTCAACTGCAGCAGTGTATCTTTGCTTTGTTGCAGGTCGTCAAATTAGAGATTATCCTATTCGAATGGTGTAGATTTATATTGCAGTGAATGCTGTTTGCAGTCGTGTTGTGTGCCTGTCTGTTTGCTTATGCATCCTCGATGTGGCTGCATGATTTTGTTCAAGTTAGTATTTGCTTCTCATGTGGATGTCACATTGAACACAATTTGTTCAAATATAGATCGAATTGTTTGTTACAATTGTAGGCAGAGTGCCAGGGCACCATTTCGCACTAATACAGTGACAGAGCACAGTCAACGAGTGAACCAACGCTAAACATGAAAGTGATCCGTTCAATCGGAATACGAGTGGACTAGTGGTGGACAGTGTGCCACACTGATCGATCGGACTGACTCAATCATATGTAATCACATTGCATAAACACACTTTGTTGATCAAATCTTAGTGATGTTCCTGTTTCAAATCAAACACACAGACAAATGCACAACAGCAGCCAAACAGTACGCCACACAGTTTGTGCAAAGCGCGCGTCTATGCTTGCCCTCAGTTGCCTGGTGCCATTCGAATGCCGTATGTGCTCCGTGCTAACTTGCACATTCGTGGCCAATTGTCCCGTGATCAGTTTTGTTGGTGTTTGCTTGACAAGGTCGACGGGCGACCGAGGCCCATAATCTTTCATCATCACTGCAAAAACCTAGACCGAAGCTAGTGGAACTGACGGTACGAACAGGCGACAAAATGCGGCCGCAATGCACTCAAAGCGACAAATATTGAAATGGACTAATCAACATCGAATTGTAATCGCTACAATGTCTCCTATACCTACTATGTGTCAGTCAAATTCGGCCAATGTCCATATGAGAACATATTGATATAACCAGTGCTGTGGTGCTGGAATAGTGCACATTCTGTCAAACAGCCAATCTCAGGCCAATAACCAATAAAGATTCTCAAGTCTTGGCAAGATCATGGCATTTTGTTGGGCGTAGTATTGATAGGTGAACAACAAAGGTTAAGGTTCTGGTGATGACAAACTATTGTGATTGTTCACATCATGCACGCAAATGCCTTAGCATGAAAGATTTTTATTTACCATTTGTGCTCAATGCCACAACACTGTTCGCTCAATAGATCAAATGAGTGAACTAACCTCGCACGCCGCAATGAATTGCTCGATGATGTATGCTTGCTTGCTCGCGAGTGGCCACTACAAAGTACTCTCGATCGGTTGGATCCTACTGCTGTGTGCTGGCCAACGGGCACAGCCACCGATGTTGTCATCCTAGTCTATTGTGTCGGTTTCGACCTCTCATGAATGAGATTCAAACAACTCACACTAACTTTTGGCCAATCATTCAGTTAGCCACTGAAATGAACACAAATACTTGACTCAACACATTCAAAGTTATTGACTGCAGGCACAACTCAATTCGTTGATTGCTACTTTAATTGAGACCAGAGAGTAGTGACGATGTATCGATGTTTGTTGTGGGTGATCTTGTTCTTACTCGAATTGATTTGTTTGTTCAATGTATACAATTTGACTAAAGGATGAGCGTCAAAGAGTGCTCTGTTGTTAAACGGCATTGAAACGCACAGCATAGCAATGGTCACAGTCTCATTTGATCACTGCTATCAGGTGACACGACATTATTGCTAAACTAATACATTTTGGACCACTTGTGAGGCAATGGCCAATCTCTCTACACTGTGCCAGATTTTCATAATTCTCAGAAAAGGTTTCACTGCCAGTTTAGATCAATTGACACATAATGATTAGACAAATCAACTTGTGCTAAAATTGAGAACAATCAGGTTCGATCTCGAGGTATTGCACCCTTGATTGTGTTTGATTGTGAGGTGAGATGTTTGATAATGGGTTAAATGATTTGAATGTTTGGACTTATCGACGATAAGTTATCATGACCATCATTGTTAACTGTCACATTGTGATTTGGTTTGGGATTGCTTCCTCTGTGTCGTCTGATCGACAACAAAGTGCAATCATGTGATGTTGTTGTTGTCGTTGTACTATTTTTAGGTTGTTTTGGCTGTGGCTTAATTGAGTGATCAATTAAGAGTTTGCTGATTGTGATATGACTTTGATGAAGTACAAAACATATTTAAAGACAAGTTGACTTTTAGCAATCAATCAACAAACAATTGGATTATTGTAACAATCAAACCAACCCCAAAAATGAAGTCATTCACTGTTCTTCTTGTCTTAGCAATTGCAATTGGTGAGTTTCTAATTAACATTTGATTTGAATAATCTTATTCTTTTTTCAATTTTCAACAGAAAGCAGCATTGCCTTTCAATGTGCACAACCGAACGGTTTCTACATTCACCCCTCGAATGCACACAAATTCATTCGTTGTGTCGATTGCCGTGCATTCGAGTATAACTGTCCCAATATGTTGGTGTGGAACCAAGTACGGGGACAGTGCGACTGGACCAGTAGCCCGCTAGTTGCCGATTCACGCCAACCAGTCAATGCCGAAGTGGTTGCCACTCGAGAGCAACATTTGACCTGTCCCCAGCAGAACGGTTACTTTATTCACCCCAATCCTCATCGTTTCTTTCGCTGTGTCAACGGTTACGACCACGAGTTTGTTTGTCCAGCCGATTTGGTTTGGAATCAACACAAAACTCAATGTGACTACACATTCAATGTAGTACACAACTGGACAGAATGAAGCAATAATTCGGCCGATTTATCCCAAAACACCCAAAGACATCATTCACAATGCAGATCGACTCCAACACTGTCCATCCCCGAACGGTTACTTTGCCCACTCAACCAATCCACACAAATTCCTTCTTTGCATCAATGGCCAATTGTTCGAGTACTACTGTGAGGCCGATCTCGTATGAAACATTCGTGCCAACGCATGTGACTATATCTCAAATTGAACTATCCTTTGCTCAGCGCATCTCTCATGTAACATAATCCATGTATATTCAATAAAGCAAACATACATAATTCCAAGAATACATTAGTCGAATAATTGCATTTATTGGCGGATAGAGTTATCCTCTTTTCGGTGGTCACACTGATCACCATGCGATATAAACAAGGCGGGCGTCCATGCACCAAACAGGCCACATTGAATCGATCGTAGTCAACACTTGGCCACAATGGCCACACATTTAGCATGTTTGGTTGTTGTGTGCTGTGGTTTGGCAGAATGGCGACCATGTCGACAGTCTTCTGCTGGGCCATTCTGCATCGACTGCTGTACAATCGAACCGAACCATTGACCATTGAATGCGTATTTGGTGGCAACTCTTGTCTGTGGCACAACACTAGTCAAACACTGACAATGAACGCACACATTGCACTGACTTATTGAATGTTGATTGTGTGATGCTGTCTCATTTGGTATCTCTGCTAACGAGTAGTCTCTCTCTCTCTCTCTCCCCCTCCCCCTCTCTCTCTCTCTCTCTCTCTCTCTCTCTCTCTCTCTCTCTCTCTCTCTCTCTCTCTCTCACTCTTAACCCAAGGAAGTCTTCTGTCACATTGTCCACCTCTGCCATTGTATTCGCCATAGACAGACAATCTTACAAGCATGTGCACTGTCTGCAAATGGCGAGGCCAACAGGGACAGAACAGTGAGGCCGAGTAGACAAGTGCTCTACAAATTATACACAAATTGATAGCTAAAAGAGACACAAAGGACTCGTATGATTCCCCAATTCGGTTTTGGTCAATTCGAGTGTATGTCTATGTCAGTCTTAATGCCTGCACACATTCAAATGCAATCTCAATGACACTAAATGGTGCACAGTGCACTGCACAGCGAACGAGTGCTGCAACGAGAGAAGGAGCGTGATGCCGTCGAGACGCACAGGCACACACAGCACACATTGCACTGCTGATCGGTCGGTTGGTTGGTCCGATCCGTTCGAAAGCGCTGACTGAGTGCGGTGTGATGTGTGGGGAGCTCTGTGCTAAGTCGCTATTTCGTTGCAATTTGTTGCATGATTTGTGTTGTAGTTGTTGTTATTGTGGAATACTTGTTTGGTTGCTTGGATTTCTGATGAAGATTCTGAGATATAATTGCACAATGAGGTGAGTTCTGTATATGCACCAAAAGCCATTACGCTAATTTTCCAATTAAATGTTCGACATATCGCGAGTTGCTAATCGTTTCTTGGAATCAAACGATGGCCATGCAAGCATTGACACTGGCATGAGTTTGTTCTGCTCTGGTTTGTGAATCCGAACCGCTTCAATCTGGTTATAGAGAAGAGCAATCGGAAAATAACCAAAAGCCAGAGCCACAAGTCTTGATGACTAATTCACCCTGTGAGAGAGCATCATTTGATGATGCATCTCTTCAATAGAAAAATGGTTCTGGCGCGAGTGCCCATGAATTGATTGTTGTTGGTATTGCATCTGCCTGTTTGTTTGTTTGTTCTTCTTTTGTTTTACCGTTAGCTCACACACTAATGGCCCCACACATTGTTTTGTTCAATTGTGTGTGCAGTTAGTAGTCAGAAGATATTGCTACCCTAACTGAACTAGAAGCACAAAGGATTCCATTATGTCCATGGTGATGAGAATGGTGCAAATAGGTTTGGTGATATGAGTGAAAGGTTTAGCAGAGGTGGGAGGATTAATGAAATTTTGAATATAAATATGACTGTGCGGTTGTTCGAGTGGTTCAGTTGGTCGTCTTGTTTGTTTGAGTCGCACATACAACACAACTGCTTCTCGTCTCATCTTTCCAATGTTCTCCTCTGGCTCTCTTGTGTTCGGGTTCACATCCTCTCACTCACCCGTGCATTTGAACATTCTCAACTGATTGCATTTGTTATCATACTCTTTCACATTAGACAACTCGCAGCGCCATCAATTAACTTTCATTTGTATCAAGTTAATAATAATAATAATAATAATAATTAACTCGACTATGTGACGTTCATCTTCCGTCACATGCATTTCATCTTGCCTCATTCAATGCATGTGTGTCATCTTGTTCTCTATTTTACTCAATATTTCAACAACTGTTCCGCACACATCAATGTCCAAAGGCCTGAGTCATTCCAAGGACCGAATCTCACATCTGGCAAGTCAGAGCCCGCGGGAAGGGTTTTGGGGCCCTTGTTTTTCAAGAAATGGTGCCCCCTAAAGAGACCAATTTAGTCAAAATGGGGCCCTTTGGACCCTTGTTTAGTTGAAAATGGGGCCCTTCGGGCCCCAAACACTTGAAAAATTGTACTAGAAAGTACACAAAAACACATAACCCGGCGGGCTCTGTGGCAAGTTTCAAGTAAGTGCTCCTTGTGTTTCTACTGAGGAACCAATTGATTATGGTATATTATCATTCAAGTACTTGGCCCGATATCAAACTTCACATCGCTTTCATCATTGTTGCAACATTCAAATATGCGTTTCATTACCGCCTTTCCTTACTTCATTCCTTAAGTATGTAGTGGGATAAAAAGTGGACTCCATTTTGTACTAAACATTTGAATTGATTGATTTAGGAAACTTACCCAAACATCAACCTCATCCTACATGGTTCATTTCTCTTTTGGGCGCAATCATGAAGTCAATCATCGAGTTGGTACCAACTCAATGATTGTTTATTCAGTTATCTTACTTTCATCAAGACAGTAAGTGAGCTTTGTAGTTAATTTAATCTAATCTAATACAACTCTTTCTTCTACTTCCACTTAGACTATGGTCGTTAATGATGGGATCATCTACTTTTGTCATTTTTATTCAATCAATGGTTGTTTCAATACTGCCACTTTTGCTAACTTGTATATGTTTGGTATGTAAGCAATGTTCATGCATATTCTCGGTATGGAAACACACTTAACTTTCTACATTCATGATTACACTCGTAACGAAACAAACACAGACCCATACACGCACAACAATTACACCATAACACATTTATAGAATAGATCGCGCGCTATTTATATTTTTCTCATTTTGGTATCATCTATGTTATTTTGGTAAAACTAGATTAGCGCGCAATAGTCACCGAGGAACAAAAATCATACCAAAAGTTCAATTTTCAAATCCTGTATGAGATTAGTTTAAAACTCAAATGTGTTGCTTTCAAAATTGGCACAGTTATCAACAGTTCTCTAAACACAAACTCTACTCCTCAATTGATCAGGACCAAATCACTGTTGGAAACCATGTTTGATTTGTTTTTATGTGAAATAATTAACTATTTCCCAAACATGGTTTTAACTGTGATCTAGTTTTGGTTGATTGTTTTGCACTAACAAAAGTGTGTGTTGAGTTTTGGTTTAGTAGCAGTAGAAAACACTCGTCTTGAACAAAGCATACAAATTAGATTGCCTTATTTAACATTTATTACTTTAATTAGTTCTTTTTCTCCTTTTAAGATGTAGTCTTTAGTTTTAGTGTATTCAAATCTATTTATTTGACTTTCAGTACCAAATATAGATTTGGTCCCACCGAAATTAATCGCTGCTTTTAATTGGTTTATGTGTGTTAGATTTATCAAATATATCTTGTTCTTTTTGGATGAACACTAGCGCGAATACAAACTATCTTTGAATTAGACGCTAAATGTCTTAATAATCTTGTTCGATATATACTTTTCACACAGATGAGAATGGTGTTAAGAGGGAAAGGTGATGACGTATTTTGACATAAATACAAAGAATAGAGATTGAAAGATATCGATTTGTGAGCTGTAATATCTGTTCATCATCCGTTTTCGGTTCCGTATGATGAGTAGATACTATGCATCACACATTGCATATATTCGATTTATATGTAATTTACTCAAAATATATCATTCTTGTAACCTTTTTCTACTATTGCTCCTTGGAATTATTGTTCAACATAGCAACGATAGAAATCTTATTTCATCGGGTTGAGTTGCGGGTTTCAATAGATTGGTCTGGCATAGTAACTCTTTTCTTTTTGTATAATCTCTAACTTTTTTAGCACACGGATAATCTAATTAATCTTGCATCATTTTAACATATTTTTCACATCGATGAGAAAGCTCTCGTATGTTGATAAAAAATTATAAGAAAAATGGTAAAAGCTTTAAGATGGCAAGGCAGTGATGTATTTTGTCGTAAATATAGCAAACAACGATAGTAAGATATCGATCAGTATGACACTGTGCTTGTCCATCTTCTTCTGTCTTTTATGTTCGATGAGCAGTCACTTTGTCTCACTCGTCGTATCTTTTCTATTTTTTACATATAATTTAGTCAAAATATCAAAATCTTTCTATCCTATGCTACTATTGCTTATTGATACTTTTGGTGCCATGCGATAGCAATCTTATCTCATTTGTGTTTGAGTTGTGACATTCAGCATATTTGTTGGATCTTGCAACCTTTTGTCAGTCAATCGTATACAAATTGTTGAATGTTGTACTCTGTCTTTGAGCTTGTTACTGTAGTACTGATTTCACAAAACATAACAGACACAACCAGTACCATGTACCAGCTCAAACAAATTACAACTTCAATTATTTGCAGATTTCGATTGTTGAAAGTTATCATTTTGCATCCAAAATGCAGTTTATCAAGGGTTTTCAAGTGCTGTTGTTGAATATGGTCAATTGCGAAAGTATGCTTATTTGCGTTTTACATTAATATGCGAAAAAGTACACATTAGAATGCTAAATTATATCCAAGGTCTATGAAAACACGAACTTAACATATCAAACACTTTGCATATGACAACAGCAAATTAAAACTAAAATTAGCTCAATCATCAGACACCTGTAAAAGTAAAACAAAACACAAACAACAACAACTTTATTGCTATTATTTGAACACACAAACACATAAATGTAATTTGACATAAATGTTCAAGTTTTTTTATTCGTTAACCCATACCGAGAGAATAATGTAATAAATTGCAGTTTATTAAAATCTAATTTAATTATGAATATTATTGTTGGGTTTAATCTAAATTCTTTTAAACTATGTCTACAAATCCTGTGTAACATAGTCAAGGCACAAAATAAGGTAAGACAATTCCAGGAACCAGTTCATCGAGCAGCACTAGTTCCCATGCCAAGTTCCAGGATCATTGACATAACCGGCATAAAGAAACTCGTTGCGAAAGTCTTGCATTAACTCGTCAAACGGATTATCATTCAGTCCGGCCACAATGAAAAACACAAATGGTCGATCCACCATGAGTAGGGATGCTTCGTTTGTTGGGAACTTTTGGCTTTTTGTTTCGTTCCTGTCTTCGAGATATTTAGGCTAATAATAAGAATAAAATAAGAACTAGAAGATCAGTAAGACAGACTTAACCTGATTGAAAGTTCCACTCTCAGAAGTGTAAAGTCGATTCATCTGAACCAGTTCTTTCACCGTTCGGTCAAAGGTCAAATTCATTCGTTGGTACAGTTGACCAATGTTCAAGTTGTTTTCTGTACCAAATCGAGGAATAGAAACTGGGCGTTCGTCGATACCACTCTCTTTGAAAAGATATTTTAGCTTCAAGCGATCGTCCAAATCTTGAAGCGACAGTTTTGAGATGAGAGTGCTGAGTTTGGTTGGACTGGAAGGCATTACAATGAGCATTGAGTACTTGTGATTGGAGTAGAACAGTCGGATAAAGTGAGCTCGATGTTCCTGGGAGTAGTAAACCTGAAATTGATTCGAAATATAAATGACATTAATACACATCTTCACCGTTACCGTTTGATGTCCAATGTAAAACTGAGAAACTTTGACCAAATCTCCATTTGCTTTGTAAAAAGGATGCAACATAGAACCACCATCTTGAGGGACATTTAAAAACTTTTCGTTAAATACCATTACACTCAACATTTGCTGTGGGGAAAAGTCCGGCAATGGCAGTGACTTATCGTACAGACTTCCCACTATGTCCTTCATGATTAATGTATTATTATCAAAATGCATAAGATCGGTTTTATGGATACCAAAGAATGCCATCTCCTCCGGATTATCAATTTCAAATTTCAAATAGTCCAATGTAACTCGTGATGAACGTTTTCCAAGGATTTTGAATGACGCTAATTTAATGACATTGTCGGTTGACACAGGCTTGCGTTCTTGTGTAAAAGCATATTTCGTTGAAACCCATACAGTCTTGTAAGTTTCTTTAGCTCCTTCTTTCAATGGTCCTTGGTTCACTTGATCAGTGAGACTTTGGGCAATCATTTGAAGATGTTCAGAATGATACGCAGTGCCATTGAACAGAAGCTTATTGATTGACAAATCTTGGGACAATTCGTCTCGGATTCTCAAATATTGAAAATACATCAATGTCATCTTGATGTCAAATGGACTGAGTACTGCGGACTGAGCCTTTCGGTTGTAGTCGAGCTGACGAAACAGTGACAGTGCATACTGAGTCGAGTTGGGTAGGGTCACATTCGTTGAGAGACGAAATGATTTTACTGTTGACGGTTAAATTAGCTTTGAAATAGGAAAAAAATAATATCATAAAAAAATACCTGGAATACCCGGGTTACCCCAACCAATTGAGACACAGGCGAACAAAAGCAGAACAATAAAAAGTATGATTTTCATGATTTATGTGTGGCGACTTTGAGAAAGTGTGAAAGTGAATACAAATGAACACTTTAAAGTTGACTTTTAAAGCAATCTAACCCTCAATAGTCGATGTACCACGGATGGAGAAATGGCAAGAAGATCGCGACTTATCAACTAAACTTAACTCATTACTGTGCAATTGTTATCAAATCGATCAAGGCTTGGTTAGTTTGAACTTTGTGATCGAGAAGTGAATCAATATTGACATGAAACTATATGTTTGATTGTAACCAGCAAGCTAAAAGCATCCTTTGTAGTCAAATAAAGTGATCGACTACGATATTTTGGACTTTGGCTTGTGACGCTGGTGGCTTATTTCCGTGAGTTTTCAATGTGTTTGAATATGTCACTTTTACTCATGAACAATGTGCTATCACTGATGAGCATCATAACGTGATCAGAAGGCACTGGACGTGGCAAATGTGGCAATGGTAAAAGTAAACAATAATTGAATCGAACTGTACATTTTGCTCAAACTCAATAAGTTGTTGTTGTTGTTGTGTCAATATTAATTTGTACTTTGTGATATTTGCCATTTGCATTAGTCATGATGTGGTGATGATTCATTTTTGAACGTTCCCTTGTAAAATAAAATTGAACTCCTTCAAAAGTCTGGTGAATTTGGTGATCGTCATCGAGATAACCGCAACATAATGCTTGTGACATTATTGTTCGACTGACCGATCTCGTACGCCTATTGACTCTTTTTTGCTGCATTTTACGTTAATCACCACGTTGTTCTGTACATTACTCTCTATAACCTAGTCAATACAGTTTCGTAAAGCGATTATCCAACATGAACCCGTGCTTACTTTGCACCAGAATTAGCCTGATATTATCAGTGTTTTGATAATCGCTCTTATTAGGTGTTCAAAGTTGAATACAATTCGAGTGCTTTGATTAATTGGTAGTTGAAATAGGATTTGCCTAGTGCAATCAGACCAATTGAGTTTATACCTATAGGTTTGCTTCAATTTAGTCAAATTAATTGGTTGTTTAATTAATTAGTCTCAGCCGAGTTCACTGGCTCACAGTTTGTCCACACATCATAAGGACATTTTCTTTCATTGCCATTTAAGAGGCAATGTATACCGAACTCTCTGTACTTGTGAATGGTTTACTACTAACTGATTGAACCATCATTTATAACATGTACATTCGCATATACCTCGAGCAGATTTCGATGTCAGTAATGATTTAGTTTATCACCAGTAAACAGTTACTGTAACCGAAAACAATCCCAACCAAACAAACCAAACGGAAGTCATTGGGCTCAATTACTCGAATTAGGCAGATGGAGAATTGCCTTTTTACCCAGAATGAGAAAGCTAGAGATTCATCAAAGTCATGTCTACTGGAGAAACTATAGAATTCTTCGAGGTTGACTCGAAGGGAAAAGTCAAAGAAGTGATTAGTGATAAGTTTTGTGAAAGAAATATTATATTCTTTGAGGTAGACTTAGGCCCAATGGCACATACAAAAATGGCTAAAAATGTATTAAAATCTGTTCCGTGACTCCCAACTGTTTGGAGAATCATTCGACAGATGCACACACTTTGTAATTGGTAGTGTCATTGAACACATTCATGAAGGACAACAAGAAAGATCAAACATGCAAAGTATAGCAACCGATTGATTTATTGATGTCCGGTCAGGGTCCGTTCAAGTAGATAGATCAAAATCTATTCATCGGCAAACCTTAGGGAAAAGCGCTTATAGTCAAAGAATTTGATGAAACAGCAAACGCGAATGAATCTTTAAAAATGAACATACTTTAAAGATTCATTCGAGTTCGGTCACGAGATATGTACGAAAGAGTTTTTGATGACGAGCTTGATGAAGTGTCAATGTCGATGTGTTTTGATCGAACAGCTGTTTTGCCATCTCAAACTAATTTTTTCCCAGTCCGAGTTCTTTTAAACTAGAGCAACAACCTGCATCTTTCGTCACAATTATAAAATAAATATGTCAATCGCAAAAGTGTTCGATACTCTTTACCAACAGCATCAAATTGCACTTAAACCAGACAGAAGGCGCCACAGTGTCAGATACACCAAATATCAGATTTTTCATGTTGTTTGCCTTTTATGGTTGTTACTGCTAATGTGGAAGTAGTGATTGAATTCCATTCAAACTAACTACATTAGCTTGTTTGTTTAGAGCGAATAAAACAACATTGGTTACTAAAACAACTCGTGATGGGGGAGAGCAAAAGTGAAACAGTGTTCGGGGAACAATTAGGTTAGCAGAGTAAGAGAATGCAAACACAAACGCGTGCTTGTAATGTGTCTACATTATCGGGCAATAGAGGTTAGAGTTATGATTCATTGATTACAATTGGTAATAGGCAATTTAAATAACATTGAATTCGGTCGGCGGATTGAAAGTGATGTTTACGACCAGTTCGACTGCAATTAGCTTGTTAGTTAATTCATGTGAACCAGTGTTTTGAATGTTCCGATTAAGCTATGTGACACTGAGTTAGTCAGTGCAACTGGCAATTACTCTTATGAATTCGTAGAACTATTAATAAAAATGATTAAATAGGAATAAAATAAATAATTCAATTTATTTAATGTATAAAGTTATACGAATCTCTCTGATATTGTGTTGGGTTAGATCGATTTAGAATACAAAAATATTTAAATAATTAATCAAGATAATTTTTGTAAAAGTTTATTATTCGATGTATTTTTAGTACATAAAATAAACTCCATAATCGATTACATCAAAATTGACGCAATTCATAAGAATCACTGTTCCTGTTCCGTTTGAACTTAATCATATCGATCAGTAAGGAGGCAGCCAAAAAGCAGCGAACCAAACTGACGAATAGAAAAGCCATTCCAAAGAGAATCTCGAAAGTTAAAATAAACCAGGCGAAGATCAGCAAAATCGATGGTACGATACAGATCAGCAGACAGACACGACTTGGAAATGCTGCGCCCAGTATAGCAAAAATCTGACTAAAAATCTCGGTAGCGCAAACGATCAGCGTAAAGTAGTAGACAAAACCAGCTGGCATGAAGTACGGATATTGCTGATACATATGAGTAGCAGGCAAATACGGAAACACGATTACGAAGACCCACGTTCCTAAGATGGTCAATGAGGCCAACCGGATAAGAATCGCTTTCTTCTTGTTGTACCACAAGGGTGGGGTAGAGTCTTGTGGACCAGAAATATCATTAGACATCGTGCTGGATACTTTAGAACTGTACTGCGGAGAGGGACAAGTGCTTGTTGAGCGTTCGATCGATTGAATGAATCGATTCGAATAGACGATCAATTCACCACGAGCACCCAATGGCTAGTGTCACTTAAAGTAGTGGTGTTGATAATTGATTCTGTTCGAACAAACGATATTGGCTTGTTTGTTTTGAGAGAACAGTACAACAACACTGGCGGCACAAACAATTGGACTCGTGATGGGGGAGAGCCAAAACGAGACAGAATTCGGAGAACAATTTGGTTGGCAGAGTGAGTGGATGCAATCGAAAATGCGTGCTTAATGTTTTCCGATGAAAGGGCAATAAAGGTTAACGTTATGATTCATTGATTTATATTTGAAATAGGCAATTAGAATAACATTTCACTCTGTCGACCGATTGCAAGTGTCGTTTACGACCAGTTTTGATTGAAATTAGCAATTAGCAAATTCATGTGAACCAGTGCTTTAATAGTTCCGATTTAGCAATGCAACACTGAGTTAGCCAGTGCTACTGGCAATTACTTTTACGAATACGCACTATTAATATGAACTATTAATAAAAAATGATTTATTAATCAAATATATTAATAAAATAAAAATAAAATAAATGAAATTTAATATATTAAATGTATAATGTTATCATTATTATTCCGATCCATTCGTGTGGGAAAATCTCCAATTTAATTAGTCGTGAAGTCTGATTTCTGTTCGATAAATTTGAAGTATACATAGAATGTAAACATGTTTGCTTAATTCATTTAGTCAATCATCAGTGATGTATCTAAGCGCTCATATTACGAGTTGCTGTTACCAGACGTGTTCACTGGTCCGTCACATATTCTTTGTGAGGTATCATCGAATTGCCAAATACAGGATTTAGAGCATTTGCCGGTTAATGTTCCTTCTTTGTGAGGTATCATCGAATTGGCAACGCATCTGTACAATGCGCACACACAGTAGCCTCAGCCCAGATTAGCCAAACAACTAACAAAACAAAACTACATGCAGTGTGATTGGTTAATAAAGCCTCTCACAATTGCTTTTCACTTTATATACGATTTGTGGCACAAAACAACGATGATTGCGATTTCGGTTGTCGTCTGTCAGTCTCGCATGAATCGAGTCATTGGATTATTAACATTTTCAACATAGACAGTGTTGTCCTTTGTTGAGTTTGGTTGAAACTACACTGATGATTCAACGTTTTGGCTCTGCGATTATATCACACAAATTACTCAGAAAGTGATGTATCATTGACTAATTCCTCAAATTCCATTTACTTTAACTACACCCAAGGCTGCCACTAAAAGCTAAGTTCAGTCTCGAATTGATCATCACTCCACAATGGCTTCTTGTCTGGCTGACTGTTTTACTTGTTGTTCACATAAGCGATTAAGGCAAGTCAAACTCTTTTTTAGTCCATACTAAGGTTTACTCATTTTATTATAGCAATGACAAAGCAGCCCTAGTTCGTCGTTTCTTCGATCGCCGGTGCTGTCATATGCCAGAAATTCCTAACAGCACGTAAGCTTCATTCTCTATTAGTTCATTGATTTCATTATATTTACATTCCAGTTATCGAAAACGCCTATTCCATACCACCGTCTATGGTTCAGTACCTCGCCAAGGAAATGTACAACTCACCTTTGATGCTGACGACATCCGACTCAATCATATCTATGTTCCGTGGCATTCTCTGGTGTACATCAAAGGAAAAGGACACAAACTTGTCATGGTATTCAATCGATTCTCTCCAAACGTTGATGATGAGATGGAAATTGTGACTAATGCAGTCGTTCAAATTGAGCTCGATCGAATGCACAATGTTGAGCAGATACTCAACTATCTTTTGCGAGTTTCGGCAGTTGTTCCTGAAAGTTATGGTTTTTGGGGTCTTAAGCGACGATATATTAACAATGCATAATTAGAGACTTGTATTTTTTGAACAAATTTTGTGTCATCTAATTTGTTTTGATTCTTATCTGTTTTCAATAAATACTCTGTTTTGAGTTGTTTTGCCATGATTTATTGATGATCTCACACCAATGAGCACATCATAAAGTTATTCGTCACTGGCTCATTCATATTATTTCATCCACCATACTCTACTTTATCAATGAACTCACTCACTTATGTCACCAATTCTATAATAGCATACTTGACATGGCATTACTTGTGGTTTGAACCATAAAAGAAGCGAATTGTGTATTAAAACGTCTAGTGTGCACTGCTCACAAGACAATCAATATAACACACACACATTTTGTGTATATTTGTAGGGCACTTGTCTACTCGGCCTCACTATCCCTGTTAGAAATTATTTATCTATTGTCCACACCTACTTCACCTAACAAGACCAAGTGTTCCAATTATTCACAAATGTTCAATAAATTATCTTCATATTCCGACAAGTTAAGCATTTCTTCAATATGTTTTGTTTGATGCTGTGTCACAAGTCGGCGCCACTGTCTATGTAGAAATTGTATGCAGTGAACTCTGTGCAGCGAATTTGTAGACAAGCAGATCTTGTGAGTGAAACTGATTTGTTTTTTTGTTAGAGCATAAAGCTTACATTCAACAATTCTTTATTTATTCACACGTTATCAGCACTTGGTGGTTGCCGCTTAAGCTGCACTGGCTAACCATCATTGACCCAATGTCTCTCCATAGGACACTTTTACATTCGGCATAGCACATTGAACTAACCTAGCTTAAACATAACATAAAACCCCTTCGAACAGCAAAACCATAACTCCAATCCATTTGCCTTGCAGATCCAAAGCGAAAGCGAAGGCCAAACCCAAATTCCAATGCGAGCAATGTGACAAGGAGTATTTGCTCTTGAAGCCTCTACAGAATCACTACAAAAGTGCGCACAATGTCGAGTTCAAGTCGATCAAACACTAAATTGAACGTATTCGCAATGACCCCGTCATAAGGAACGAGGCAAAGCAGATGGAACCATCGAAGCCACCACCGTCACAGTCAGCAGCAGTTCAATCGAAGCCCTCTCGTTCGTATTCGATTGTGTGCCATTTTATCTGCAGTAAATGTCGAATCGAGGCGAACAATCACAGGGCTATTTGAAAGCACATTGAGAAAAACCATAAAGGCGAGCGCGATCCCGTGACCATTCGTTTGCTGTGTGACAAATGCTGGAGATTCTTCCCCACTGAGAGTGCCTGCATGCAACACCAATGGGACAAGTACATCAAAGATGACCAGGTTGAGTTTTTTCGGACTTGTTGTGAGCATGGCTGTATGAAGAAGTATGCTGACCCGGGTGACCTCACTGTGCACTACAACCGACACGTTCAACTGGCACAGGAGAGTGGCGAGCAGTGGAAGGAGTCCATCCGGCAGTCGACTCAATGGAATTGCCAATTTGGCTGCTTGAACAAGTGCGACACAAATCGTGACCGATCACAAGGAACAAGGCAAATTCGAGTCCACCAAATTGGACCACACTGGCGCCAAGCAGATCAACATCAACATTAACCAGTTCAGCGGACTACAGCAATCGATGATGGTGGAGAAGAACAACAATAAAATAAGCTTCAACATTTCGAATCTAAACACAGTCGCCATTTGACCGAAGAGCAAGTACTCGAACAATGTACACACACGAAATCATTCAACGCGAACAGCGATAGAAACACTACAATCGACAATATAATGTCGACTATCGTGCACAGTTTGGCCAACACCGTAGCTGCTACGCAACCACTTTAACTGCACCACTTAAAATATCCACTGACAGAGACACTGCCAATAAGTAATGTTGTGAAACACAAATGATCATTTATTTTTAATAATAAACAGACAAACATTGATAATTGAGGATGGAACGATATGGAAAGGTGTAACATAAGGCGACATGAAATTGAGATTAAGGAACAGTGTGGTGATCTTTCAAGATAAAGCATACATACGTTAGGCTAGTGTTTGGTATATGGCCCAGAGTACAGGGTAAATGGTGTATGGCTGTGTGTGTTGAGAAGTATACAAAGTTCGGTTTAAATGGATACGAAAGGAGTAAAGCAGAAATGGTCAGATAAAGCAGGTTTAAAGTGATGACTTCGACATTGTTCACACTAGTTGGAAGTGCCAGATTGTTTGAAGACAAACTGTGCCATCTGTTGTGAATCTGCCAATTGATGTGCGTCTGGCATCCTTCGAGGTGATGGTCACCATTTGATGCCCTTGTGGGTGCTAATATTGGCCTCCTTTGACTTTGCCTGGATGGCATTCTCATGGCTTTTCTCCTTGTTCGATGGGCGACCACGACCCTTTTCCTCAACTAAGTGGGTGAAGCCGCCGCCATCGCCGGATGATCATAATTCGAAACGACACTGCTCGTTGTTTCACAACCATCAGTAGAATATAGCCGGACTCTAACAAGGAACTATTCCATGTCACATAAACTTTCAACGGCACCACTGACTGTAACAAGTAATTGACAATCATTGAACTCAATCAACGCGAAGATGTTAAAGATCATGTTCTGTGTTCTCGGAGAGGGTTGCTTGCATCAATAGGCTCTTTGCATTGGTTCTGGTGCATTCCACTTATGGTCGGGTAAGTGCGCTAGGTATTGACGGCTCTCGGGAATGTGTCTGTAGTCTGCTAGGAAATACTAACACAGACGCTCTTAATGACACAACCGCACACAGTCAGACAACTGGCTCCCGTCTTGATCAAAGTGTTACTAAGTCCTAAAGAATGCAAGGTCGGAGCGAGGAATGGAATTCAATTTGACAGACACTGAATGAACGGACAAATATCCGAGTTTGAATGAATCCAAGTAGTGACCACTCTGATCAATCAGACCGATCTGAACTGAACTGGCATACTGTTAATGAACATTTTATAAGGCTTTTAACAATAATCTGTCTAAATCTCGATGGTCAGTTCCAATGTGAAACACTGGTTTACTGAGTAAGTGCCAAGTGGCAATGCAAGCAGACCAATGCTTAGCATCGATTGCAGCAGCAGAGACCGTGAAAGTGGGTCAGTAACATGAACAGTAAATTTACAAACGCGAGTAGCAAGCTAGTGCTAAGAGCATAGTGCATGGCCCATTTGTACCATGCAAATTAACAAACGAAAAGTCAATTTGTCTTAGTGGTAAATGCGGAGCACATCACTGTTCTGATTAAATCAAACGAACAAATGCACGCCGCACGTCGCATTAGATTGCGCTCTCGGTGGTGTGTGCTTGCTCAATGTACATTGCACTCGATCGGTTCGATCATGCTGCTGTGTGTTGTTCGAATTTAATGTGGAAAGCAGCTTTGAAGTCGGTTGCTGATTTTTCCTTGTTCTTTCTACTTCGGGCCAATTACGGCAAGGGAATCTACGAGTGGCTACTGTCAAGTGATGAAAGCTGGTTGGGAGGGTAAAGAATGTGTTCACAGACACATCGAGTCACAGAATTTGTTACTCATTTGGCCTCACGCACACACACGCCACATTGTCAACTTGAAGTCGATTAGACATAGCATAAGACGAATGTGACCCAAGTGCCACACAAGGACGATAATAATCAGTGAGCACCGCAGTTGATGAGATTTCGGTCAAACGACACAACAAATCTCAACAAAGACGAAGAAAGTTAAGAGAATGTGAATAGAGCTGCAGTCACACTAAGCCCAAGTTGGCCGACACAACAATAGCACAGAACGTATACGTTGTAGTCGCCCTGTGCAGTGCACAGGCAAACACAGTGTGCAATAAGCCTCGCTGTGTCTCGCTGCCGGTCGACTTGCACAGCACACAAGCCTCTGCCAGTACACATCGAGTCGAGAGAAGAGAAGAGAAACAGCTTCACTGGTGAGCAGAGGAACGTAATGTTCGTTGAGTGTGATTGTGTGTGTTGTGCTTGCGAGTGGCTCATTGTGACTTGACTGTTTGTGTGTTGTGCAAAGTCATCGATTCGCTGTTTGACCATTACTTTGGTTTCTCCTGTGACCTCTCACACTAATTCACCTATCTCATATTTAGATTGTTGCTTGTCCTTGTCACTCGTGAGCATCATCTCCAATTTAGATCGTTGCACATCGATGGACACTCGTGAGCATCTCTTTGGTCTGCTTCCTTAATTATTAAGTACTTTGGCGACTGTTTGACCATCTCACTCGGTCAGTCTCACTCCCTTGCCGAGCACCGATTGACCTGTTCAAGAGTGAATCGTCTCTGCCCATCACCATTAGCACCAGCATATTGGCGACTGATTGGCCATCTCACTCGGACAGTCTCACTCCCTTGCCGAGCACCGATTGACCAGTTCAAGAGTGAATCGTCTCTGTCCATCACCACCAGCACTGGCACTCAGGCGACTGATTGCCCATCTCACGCTACCAGTCTGTCTCCCTTGCCGAGCACCGATTGACCTGTTCAAGAGTGAATCGCCTCTGTCCATCACCACCAGCCCTGGCACTAAGGCGACTGATTGCCCATCTCACGCTACCAGTCTGACTCCCTTGCCGAGCACCGATTGACCAGTTCAAGAGTGAATCGTCTCTGTCCATCACCACCAGCACTGGCACTAAGGCGACTGATTGCCCATCTCACGCTACCAGTCTGACTCCCTTGCCGAGCACCGATTGACCAGTTCAAGAGTGAATCGTCTCTGTCCATCACCACCAGCACTGGCACTAAGGCGACTGATTGCCCATCTCACGCTACCAGTCTGACTCCCTTGCCGAGCACAGATTGATCTGTTCAAGAGTGAATCGTCTCTGTCCATCACCACCAGCACTGGCACTAAGGCGACTGATTGCCCATCTCACGGTACCAGTCTGACTCCCTTGCCGAGCACCGATTGACCTGTTCAAGAGTGAATCGTCTCTGTCCATCACCACCAGCACTGGCACTAAGGCGACTGATTGCCCATCTCACGCTACCAGTCTGACTCCCTTGCCGAGCACCGATTGACCTGTTCAAGAGTGAATCGTCTCTGTCCATCACCACCAGCACTGGCACTAAGGCGACTGATTGCCCATCTCACGCTACCAGTCTGACTCCCTTGCCGAGCACCGATTGACCTGTTCAAGAGTGAATCGTCTCTGTCCATCACCACCAGCACTGGCACTAAGGCGACTGATTGCCCATCTCACGCTACCAGTCTGACTCCCTTGCCGAGCACCGATTGACCAGTTCAAGAGTGAATCGTCTCTGTCCATCACCACCAGCACTGGCACTAAGGCGACTGATTGCCCATCTCACGCTACCAGTCTGACTCCCTTGCCGAGCACCGATTGACCAGTTCAAGAGTGAATCGTCTCTGTCCATCACCACCAGCACTGGCACTAAGGCGACTGATTGCCCATCTCACGCTACCAGTCTGACTCCCTTGCCGAGCACCGATTGACCAGTTCAAGAGTGAATCGTCTCTGTCCATCACCACCAGCACTGGCACTAAGGCGACTGATTGCCCATCTCACGCTACCAGTCTGACTCCCTTGCCGAGCACCGATTGACCAGTTCAAGAGTGAATCGTCTCTGTCCATCACCACCAGCACTGGCACTAAGGCGACTGATTGCCCATCTCACGCTACCAGTCTGACTCCCTTGCCGAGCACCGATTGACCAGTTCAAGAGTGAATCGTCTCTGTCCATCACCACCAGCACTGGCACTAAGGCGACTGATTGCCCATCTCACGCTACCAGTCTGACTCCCTTGCCGAGCACCGATTGACCAGTTCAAGAGTGAATCGTCTCTGTCCATCACCACCAGCACTGGCACTAAGGCGACTGATTGCCCATCTCACGCTACCAGTCTGACTCCCTTGCCGAGCACCAATTGACCAGTTCAAGAGTGAATCGTCTCTGTCCATCACCACCAGCACTGGCACTAAGGCGACTGATTGCCCATCTCACGCTACCAGTCTGACTCCCTTGCCGAGCACCAATTGACCAGTTCAAGAGTGAATCGTCTCTGTCCATCACCACCAGCACTGGCACTAAGGCGACTGATTGCCCATCTCACGCTACCAGTCTGACTCCCTTGCCGAGCACCGATTGACCAGTTCAAGAGTGAATCGTCTCTGTCCATCACCACCAGCACTGGCACTAAGGCGACTGATTGCCCATCTCACGCTACCAGTCTGACTCCCTTGCCGAGCACCAATTGACCAGTTCAAGAGTGAATCGTCTCTGTCCATCACCACCAGCACTGGCACTAAGGCGACTGATTGCCCATCTCACGCTACCAGTCTGACTCCCTTGCCGAGCACCGATTGACCAGTTCAAGAGTGAATCGTCTCTGTCCATCACCACCAGCACTGGCACTAAGGCGACTGATTGCCCATCTCACGCTACCAGTCTGACTCCCTTGCCGAGCACCGATTGACCAGTTCAAGAGTGAATCGTCTCTGTCCATCACCACCAGCACTGGCACTAAGGCGACTGATTGCCCATCTCACGCTACCAGTCTGACTCCCTTGCCGAGCACCGATTGACCAGTTCAAGAGTGAATCGTCTCTGTCCATCACCACCAGCACTGGCACTAAGGCGACTGATTGCCCATCTCACGCTACCAGTCTGACTCCCTTGCCGAGCACCGATTGACCTGTTCAAGAGTGAATCGTCTCTGTCCATCACCACCAGCACTGGCACTAAGGCGACTGATTGCCCATCTCACGCTACCAGTCTGACTCCCTTGCCGAGCACCGATTGACCAGTTCAAGAGTGAATCGTCTCTGTCCATCACCACCAGCACTGGCACTAAGGCGACTGATTGCCCATCTCACGCTACCAGTCTGACTCCCTTGCCGAGCACCGATTGACCAGTTCAAGAGTGAATCGTCTCTGTCCATCACCACCAGCACTGGCACTAAGGCGACTGATTGCCCATCTCACGCTACCAGTCTGACTCCCTTGCCGAGCACCGATTGACCAGTTCAAGAGTGAATCGTCTCTGTCCATCACCACCAGCACTGGCACTAAGGCGACTGATTGCCCATCTCACGCTACCAGTCTGACTCCCTTGCCGAGCACCGATTGACCTGTTCAAGAGTGAATCGTCTCTGTCCATCACCACCAGCACTGGCACTAAGGCGACTGATTGCCCATCTCACGCTACCAGTCTGACTCCCTTGCCGAGCACCGATTGACCAGTTCAAGAGTGAATCGTCTCTGTCCATCACCACCAGCACTGGCACTAAGGCGACTGATTGCCCATCTCACGGTACCAGTCTGACTCCCTTGCCGAGCACCGATTGACCAGTTCAAGAGTGAATCGTCTCTGTCCATCACCACCAGCACTGGCACTAAGGCGACTGATTGACCATCTCACTCGGACAGTCTCACTCCCTTGCCGAGCACCGATTGACCGGTTAAAGAGTGAATCGTCTCTGTCTATCACCATCATCACCGGTACCTTGGCGACTAATTGGCCATCTGACTCTGCCAGTCTCACTTTCTTGCAGAGCACAGATTGACCTGTTCAAGAGTGAGTCGTCTCTGTCCATCACCATCAGCACCGGCACGTTGGCGACTGATTGGCCATTTCACATCACCGTCTCACTTCCTTGCCGAACACCGATTGACCTGTTCAAGGGTGAATCGTCTCGACTTGTTGCAACCAGCACCGGCACGTTGGCGACTGATTGGCCATCTCACTCGGACAGTCTCACTCCCTTGCCGAGCACCGATTGACCTGTTCAAGAGTGAATCGTCTCTGCCCATCACCATTAGCACCAGCATATTGGCGACTGATTGGCCATCTCACTCGGACAGTCTCACTTCCTTGCCGAGCACCGATTGAACTATACCATAAGAACTCTACTCGTTCATTTGAAGAATCAGCTGTTTTCTGTTTTCCAATTGCCCTCACTGTTTCTTTGTTAACCACATAATGGCCCTCAATGTGAACTCTCTTCCAGATGATTGTTTTCTCGACATCTTTAAGCGTTTGCCACTCACCGATCTGTTTGGTCTTAGCGATGTGTGTCTCCGGTGGGAAGCTATACAGCAAATAGCTTGTCGACAGATAACTTGCCTCACGATTCGAGTGGGTCCAAGCGTACTCCACAAATATGGTCCAAATGAAGATGAATTTTTGGGTAGATTTGAAAATACTCAAATGCAACAAAACACACTTGTATTGCCTGAACTCACTTCCCAGACTGTAACTCTTTTGACGGAATTATTCGCACACCTTGGCCATTTGGCAATCTCCATAAATGTCACTCGCGCTACTCGCATTGGTAGCACTGTAGATGCATTCGATGACCTCATAGCTGGGATAGGCAATTTGCGTAACTTGACTGTCTTCATGTATCCTACTTTCCGGATGCAAAGACGTCCGAGGTACTGGGTAGGAGAGAAGGTTTTCAGAGCTACACCGTACATCACCCAAATGATCGAACGGATCAATTCGCTTGGTGAACTCAGAAAGTTGGCTTTCTACTTCTTCAATTTCCAACTGTATGGCCATTATAGAGTACATCGCATTGAGTACGATTTGCCAATAGTATCACAACTTGAAGAGCTCTACATCAGTACTGGCACCAATATACAACCAATGATTCAAGCTTTGCAACTTCATGCAGGAAACAACAATCGCTTACGCATAATCGAACTTGATGATCGAATCGACTTTGATAATTTTTCTGAATTTCTGAACAAACTCGAAATCGTTTACCATTTCTACGCATTAACGATATCATCCTACGCGATTATATTGACAGATTCAATGCTCTATTCGAGCCATATGCAGGACTGACATCTCTTGCCTTCACAATTCCACAAGAACCAACAGAAGATGAATTTGTGACAACGATGAACACACTTGCTCATCGGTTTCCCAACGTGACTCATTTTAAATATCAATGTAATTTTACCGATAATATTTTCATCCCACTCTGCAATTCATTTCAATCTGTTCGATCACTCACAATCCGTATTGAATTTTGTTTTAGGAAACCGCGTCACGACTATATTTATGAAGACAATGCCGCAATCATATTTCCAAACGCTGAAAGGATAAAGCTCATTATTTATGACAATGAGTTTTATGCGTACGAACCGTTTGAGTGCGAAGAACACCATGGTACCGAAGTGAGAGTCTTACAGGCTTGTGCACGTGAACATTGTCGACCCTATCTTCAGTTTGCCCTAATGACCGAGATGACTGTTCAACTCAACGATCTACAAAGCTTTACTTTTGCACGTGCTGATTTGTAACTATTTAATATATTTTGTGCACCATATGTCTTAGTAGCGAGATGGCACCTCAACTAGATCAATCGCAATCCTCACCTGTCCATTTGTTCTCCCTCAAACTCCGGCAACGGACTCAGGAGAATTTCGCACTTTTGCAGTTGTGGATGATTAAGTGACCAATAGAGCTGGGTGTCACATGATGCTTTCGTGATGGTTTATTATCCATTCTAGCACACTGAAACAATCAAACTGAGGTCTTGCTTTGTCTTGTCTATTGTCTTACACTAATCTCTCAGAAACAAAGCTACATTTGACCCTACAATTCTCCGATATAAATGTAATCCTTATGAAAGCAATGTTAATTACACTCGTTCGATTGTGTTTTGTCAAAGATACATTGTACGATTAAGCGATCAATAAAGTTCTCTGAAAGTAATTGAGGCCCGGTAACCATCACTATTTTTTTCGCTTAAAAGGAGATTTGAGGCTGAGTGATGAAGCTTTACACGACGAATTAGACAATTACTTTTATCTACTGTGCTCTTGTGTTAGTGACAAACATCAGGTGCATAATGTCCATTGACGGGTTGGTGTGTTGTGCTGTCAGTTGGCACCGTTCAGTGATTGTTGCTCAATGTGAGCTGGTTGTGTCGTTTGTTCGAACGCTCAGCATCATCCGAACTCATCTTCTGAAGTTAAACAATGCTGCAACATACACAGTCAAAACGGTAACATGCATGTACTACTAATAGGCATAGCGTACTTTTAATTGTCATTGGCATGTTCGACGGCAAGCCGGCAGCCGCTAATCGTTTCTTGGATTTAGACATTGCGACGCAGACATAGTCATCGGTGTGAGTTCGTTCAGTTCTTGTTTGTGTATCTAAACCGCTTCATTCTGGTTAGAGGCAAGTGCAATCTGCAAAAACCAAAACCAGAGCCACAGTTGGCTCTTAATGACCATTTAACCCAGAATGGCGCCATAATTTGTTTAATTTGTTTGAGAACAATATTCCGGAGTTTATATTCACTATTGTATGTTTTATTTTTCTATCAATAGCGAATAAGACCAACTTGAAAACATTGAGACTTGACAAAGTCTACTGCATTCGATAGAGTTTGGTGCGACGGGCAAAGTGAACATTTACAGCGGCCGAGATGTGTGCTGAGTGCAACAGAAAACTCGAGTAGACTCACAACCTCTACACAACACGAACGCTTCGGCAGCCGAACATATATTTGCTGCAGTAGAGAAGAGAAGAGATTGGTGATAACCGGAGAACACACAAAATGCCAATAGCGAATCGTTCAATTGATGTTTTACCATCACTAACTCTCGCACGTTCAAGCGCGCATGGTGACAAGCTCGCACAAACCGACACCGCATATAAAAATATAAAAAAATGAACCACAACGAGAACGATAGACTGCTTCTCTCTCTCTCTCTCTCTCTCTCTCTCTCTCTCTCTCTCTCTCTCTCTCCCTCGTTGATTTGTGCGTGTCGCTATTGGTAATTGAAAGTTTATATTCACTGTTGTATGTTGATATGTTTTAATGTGATATTATTAATAAAATTGTCGATATTTAATGAAATATTCAAACATTCGACTAACCAAACATTTGAATGCTTTCTGGCAGAAAACTGAAACAACCCGATCGTGTGCAAAAGTAGACAGAGATGTCTGTTGGTTATCGGCATTACACACACACACACACACACACACACACACACACACACACACACACACACACACACACACACACACACACACACACACACACACACACACACACACACACACACACACACACACACACACACACACACACACACACACACACACACACACACACACACACACACACACACACACACACACACACACACACACACACACACACACACACACACACACACACACACACACACACACACACACACACACACACACGCGCGCGATTGTCACAATGAGCCGTTTTGCTGCTGTTGTGGTTGTTTTGAAATGTTTAATGAACACATAGGTAAATTTGACAAAGTGAAATTGTTGAAAGAATGAGTGTTACCGCTGCCATTAAGATTGATTCATTTAAATAATAAATTACTCAAAGTTAACTATATGTGGTGGTAATGTTGGTGTACAATGCTCAACATCAACAGACAAACTATTGATGAACTCCAAATGACGCTGCACTAAGTTGACCAATTTAGGCTAGCAAGTGCCAATCATTATTCCGTATGGTGTGTCTAATAAAGTTAATTTAATAAATCCTCTTGGAACACAATACAAAAGATGTTGAATCAAAACCACGCACAAATCATGGCAATACGTTTTATTATTTCTATTATCTGCTCATATTGTTTAAATATACATCCAAATAAACTGCCAACGATTCCATAATTTACAAAATTTATTAAAAATGTAAAATGAATTATGCCACAAAACCGACAACCCTTCGCAGTGTCAGATGTCCGCACTCAAATGGCCCATTAAATCATATTAATCGTCAGATTAATTGCCAATTTGCTCTTGTTGTCGGAGCGGAACGTCGAGCGAGCGAAGCGAGCGAGTAAGTGAAGTGAGGACTCTCCGTCAACTCAATTGGAAAAGGCTTGTGTAGAGGGTTTCGACTATACCCGTTCAATGGATCGGTCTGAAAATTTTACACAATGTTCTGGTTGGGGTGAAGATGTGCCTTTTGTGCCATAAGCCATAGGTCAAAGGAGCAGGGATTTTTTCAAAAAATAATCCAATTTTGAATAGAAATGTGTAGGGACTGAGTGTCAACAGTGGATGTGCGAAACAGATAAGCACACACGCCGAGCAGCGCGCCCGCTGTGCGCAAAGAAGATTAGCAGTGACAAACGCACCCACACAGGAGTGATGTGACACATTGTGGGTGTGATTGTGTCTACCTTGGACCAAATTCCATACTGTTGACTGTATCTGTTCAAAAACATTGAACCATTGAAGAGACGACTCTGTGTACAGGATTGAGGCTATACGGTTCAATGGATCTCGCTGTAAATTTTACCAAAAATTCTGGTGTAGGTGTAGACAACCTGGTTAAATTTTGGGCATATAAGATCAAAGGTCACTAAAGATAAAAAATAATTAGTGATATTTTAAATAGATGTGTATTGAATAAGTTGACGTTTGTGTCTGTTGCACTCTGATGGCTCATCGATTACTGAACTGATAAGGAAAGTATTCGCGATACCGCCGCTCCGACTTCACGCCAACGGCGTCACTTAAGACTAGTTTAATTTGCATACAAAAACAATTATGAATACCAAACAGGCGAGAATTGTTCAATTTATGTGTGTTTTTACATAGAGATTTATGATGTTCCTAAATTAAATTTCATTAAATTAGCCAAATGATTTTCAATTAAGTTTTATTTATGGAGCTGCAGCAGCCGGCTCTTTTTACACGGATTTTCATATTTAAGATTCATTCACAATCTAGACCCAAACGAGACCACATCGCACACACACACACTTGGTTCGCTTTCTGTCCGCCTGAAAAGTCTAGACTTTGATTTTCAAAACACAATGAGACGTAAGATCAACAAACGAAAGTTCAGGATGCGCAAATTGGACAAGAAGAGTTTGATCCTGTTTTACTCGCATCTCGCATTTACGATTGCTTTGATTGTGCTGACGCGTATTGGAACAACCGATAAGAAACAAGCCAACAAGCCTGACATTACTGTGCGTCAAATGAAGACAGTGAGACCGACGGTCGGAAGCGGATATCCCACTGGATGGAGTGGATTCAAACAGGAGAATGTTCCAGTGAAACCCGCAGCAGATAATCAACAAAGAGATGGACAGCCTGACAAAGGAAATCTGCATATTCTTGAAGGTTCTTTCAAAGTGTGCATGATGATCCCAAAATTTGATCAAAACCCAACGTAAAATTGTCGAAGTGACATCAAAATTTACAGAAATCAACTGGAAATTAATTAGATTTATGTGTAAAACTAACATTTTCTTTGTTTCACATTAAAACCAAAATCACATTTTCACATATTTTCAAGTAAACTAATTACACATATGTTTTGGCTTCAAACCAATCACTAAGGTAACAAAGACATTTTGAATTGTAAACTTTCTATTTAAAATTATTAATAAAACATGTTCCAATTACGTTTAATATGTACATGTTCACAAATGTGTTCGAATGATCAGTTGGTACTAGCGATCAAGTGCACGGATCGGCAATTCGGGTGACAACATGAATAAAGACGCCGAATTGGCCACAAAACGTCATGAGTTGAGTGTCTAGATGTACATTGGCTCGTAAGATCGTGATTGCCGTTCTGCAAACTGTTATGTCCAGTAGATACCAGTGAACAAAGTGAACCTCAATATGGGGTTTCCGCTACACTCTAAATCGATTCCATATATTAAAATAAAATTCTATGCATAATTTCAACCCGATTGGTGAATTGGATCATACCGACGCTGGATGCATGGCTGATAGTAGACTTGAAAATGACTCAACATATTTCAGTGCATCCAGCGCCGGTATGATCCACTCCACCAATCGGGTTGAAATTATGCATAGAATTTTATTTTAATATTTGGAATCGATCTAGAGGGTAGCGAAACCCCATATTGAGGTTCACTTTGTTTACTGGTACCTAGTGTTCAGTGGCTGCCATCAGACACACATAAATCATGATACGTTCATGGTGATGCAATGTGTGTTATCCCTTTTAAATTTTGTATTTGAATTTATTATTTATATCATTTGAAACTGCCCAATTGACACATATTGCCTAATGTCTATACTGGACACACACACACATAAATATTTGTATGTTGGTGATGTCTCGTGTCGCATCGGTCTATTGCATCGAAATGAAGCACATATCACTTATTTGACTGACCCAACATTTGACAGTTCCAGTACCTGGCTTTGGAACACTTAGTCTTGTTAAGTGAAGTATGTGCGGACAATACTCAGGAACACAGTTTTGGGTCAACAAGAAACAAAAAAACAAGAAAATGTCAATTTAGTTGGCCAGTGCGTTATCTCTACCACTACTACACTAGTGACCAATGGATGGTTCAGTGCCAAATAGAATGACAAAGGCACCGAGCAACACTGGTCACCTGATGTGCTTTTACCTGCATGTCCATGCCTCGATTGGAAGTGTGTCAGTGTGCGAGCCAGTTAGATCACACTCGAAACACTTCGAAACAGCACACTTGAACACAAACATTGTCACACAATTTAACACGAACACAGACCCGGCACAGTGGTGGTTTGTTGTTTGTTGAGCCATGAGCGCCGTTGGTCGATTGCACAATGTGCCACTGGCACTGGCATGCAAACAGAGTGATTTCTTTTTAGAAACTTACCAAGCAGATCACATTTGAAAACTTGTAATTGCTGTTTCATTAGTCCTTGCGAGCACTGATGAACATAGACAAATGCAATTCCTAATTTTGATAAATTAGTTTTTCGAAGAGTGCACGCAGTTGCAATAGTGGCACACTCTGCGATGATCAATGCGGCTTGCGTATGGTGCTGCTGACTATTGTCTCATCGAATTATATTAATTAACAATTTGTCTATTTCAATGAATTGTCTTGTGTCTCCTTTCACTAACTCTCCTTCTCATATTAGATCATCGTTTGTCCTTACACTCGTGTCCATCTCACCGGCCTGTCGCCAAATTAGCCAATGACTATAGGTACCAGTGTGGATGCATTGCAAGGACAGACATGACGCAGGGTCTCGATTATGTTGTCATTTCGTGTGCCTATAGATTCTGGACAAATAAAAAGTGAAGCTATTAAAGTGAGAGCATATTATATTGGACATGTCATCATCTCCAACACTGTGCACTCGGTCTAAATCGATTGATTAGTAAACTAGTGGACCATTCGAGCAAGCAAGCGATGCAGTGAAGTATGCAAACACATTACGGCCTATGGAGTTTGCTTATTTCCACTCTCTCATGCGTGAGCCATAGAGCCAAAAAAAGTGAAGCGGTGAACTAGTTAGGTAAAATAGGTGTGGAAAATACTCTGCAACAATAATCATCATCCAATCGTTTGCTCCAGTGCCACATTGAGTGACCCATCGTCAATGATAGTGAGGTAGTGCAACTTAGGCGGCAACCGCCAAGTGATGATAACAGAATAAATAATGCTCTCACAAAAAATCCATAGCATAACTTGCATTTGGCACACAACACACACACACACACACGCACAAATCAGTTTAACTCACAAGATTGGTTCGTCGACCAATATTTGCACTTAGCTCACTGCATTTCTCCATAGAGGCAGGCACAACCTTGTGACACAGCATCAAACTAGACATAGCAGAATTACTTAATTTGACATATTTTTACTGATGATTTACTGAATCTCTCTCTCTCTCTCTCTCTCTCTCTCTCTCTCTCTCTCGACCCATAGATAGACTCCAAGACTTGCAAATAAGACCTATCACTCTAAGGAAGTATGTTGTCACATTGTTCACCTCTGCCTTGGTCAATAAACCATTTTACTTTATGGTATGTTCACTTGTTTTGTTGGTGAAGTGCTGCAACGTGAGAGGGAGCGTGGTGCCATCGAGACGCACAGAACACATTCGACTGTTAGTTCGATCCGTTCGAAAGCACTGACTGAGTGCGGTGTGTTGTGTGGAGTGCTCGGTGCTAAGTCGCTATTTCGAATATGCCGACAACGAGAGAGAAAGAGAGTGCACGTCTATGCTTGATATACGACTGCTGGCTTGATGTTCTACCGTTTGAAATTAACTGATAGATTGTGGTGTGTGCTCCGTGCTTACACGCACATTAGTGGCCAATTGTGCAGGTTGTTGTTGTTTGGTTGTCGAGCTCGATGGGCGACCGAGACTCATAATAATCTTTCATCCTTACAGTAAAGACCTAGACCTGATTAAATGGCACAGGTTGTGCGAACAGGCGACCAAATGAGCGGCCGCATAGAGCACAATTCACTCGAAGCTACACATATAAAATGGATTAATCGACATCGAATTGCAATCACTACAATGTCGGCATTGTGTGCCAGTCCAATGCGGGCAGTGTCCATATGAGGACAAATTGGCGCAACCGGTGCGTCGGTGTTGGAATAGTGCAAATGCTGTCATACAGGCAATCTCAGACAAACCACCACCAACAGAGACAACATTCACTAGTCGTGCCGGACATGGCACTTCTTAGGTGTACTATTGACAGTCGAACAACCGGTGCTGGTGAGGGTTCTGATGATGATAATCGATTGTATTTGCCAAGTGCCTTTTGATTGCTTAATCTTGAATGTACCGATGTGTCTCAATGTCGTCGTTCATGATCGAGTTGTGTGTGAACTGTGTGGCGGATTGACGAGACATGTATTATATTCACTAAATGACTTATATAAACTCTAATTTTGTTATTAGGCATTCAAGCACAACTCGCAATACCGTCCATCCACTTACTTGCTAATATGAAGCAATCAACTAAGCATATAATTGTACTGAATATAATTGTAAGTATATAAAAGCCAAATCACTCTCCATCACAGTCATCATCACCAAAGTCAATCGAACGACCAGGTGATTTTGTGGAACAGACCACAGCTGAGACGGCACAACCAAGAGCGAGGTTTCTTCACTTTTACGTCTTCGTCCATGTACGAGATGGCACTCTCAATTCTCTTGAGTAACACATTCATCACCGTTTCAAAGGATCGGCCTAGAGTGATGAAATAGTCGGGCAAATTAGCATCGTCTGTTTCCAGTGTTTGTGGCAGTGCGTCTGGTGATGTCGAATGCTCGGCTAACAACACAAAGCACGTCAGACGGAAGACAAACTCACTTGAACACATCTTCTTGCCATTAGCAGCCAGTTTGGCGTACTCCTTTCGAATTATTCGATTGTTGAGACGGGTTGTGCCAATTTACCATCAAAATTGATAAGTTGGACGGTAAAGCTCCACTGGCAATGTGAAAGCTAATTCACATGCAAGAGAATTATGGTTTTGAAGTGGACACATTTGTGCGTTCTCTAGGAACTGACATAAGAGCAGTGGTCTTCAGTGTTGTGAGCCTTCAAGTCGAAAACGCTGCACACTCAGTACACTTGGCGATGATTATCGCTTGATTGACTAATAAAAACTTGGAATTATGTATGTTTGATTTAATGAATATAATGGATTATGTTACATGAGAAATGATGTGAGAAAATGATAGTTCAATTCGTGGTGTAGTCGCATGCGTTGGCACGAATGTTCCACACAAGATCGCCCGCACAGTAGTACTCGAACAGTTGGCCATTGATGCAAAGGAGGAATTTGTGTGGATTGGTGGAGTGGGCAAAGTAACCGTTAGGTGATGGACAGTGTTGGAGTTGTTCTGCATTGTGAATGATGACTTTGGGTGTTTCGGGATGAATTGGTCGAATTATCGGTTCATTGTAACCAGTTGTGTAGTCACATTGAGTTTTGTGTTGATTCCAAACTAAATCGACTGGACAGACAAACTCGTGGTCGTAACCGTTGACACAACGAAAGAAACGATGAGGATTGGGGTGAATGAAGTAGCCGTTCTGCTGGGGACAGTTCAAATGTTGCTCTCGAGTGGCAACCACTTCGGCATTGACTGGTTGGTGCGGATCGGCAATCAACGGGCCACTGGTCCAGTCGCACTGTCCACGGACTTGGTTCCACACCAACATATTGGGACAGTCATACTCAAAGGCATGGCCATCGACACAACGAATGAATTTGTGTGAGTTCGAGGGGTGAATGTAGAAACCATTCGGTTGAGCACATTGATAAGCGAAGCTGCATTCTGTTGAAAATTGAAAGAGAGAATGAGATCTTGCCAAACAAATGTTTATTAGTACTGACCAATTGCAATTGTGAAGACAAGTAGAGCAGTAAGTGATTTCATTTTTGTGATTGATTATTTCAATAGTCTAATTGTTTTTTGATTGGATTCAAAATCAACCTGCTTTTAAATATGTTTTGCATTTTACCAAAGTCACAGGTGACAGTGAAATGATGGTCACGATAAGTGCAGCACTCAACTCCATTAACTCATTATCAAACATCTCACTTCTCAATCAAACACAGTCGAGTGTGCAATACCACGAGATCGAACCTGATTGTTCTCAATTTTAACTAAAGTTTATTTGTTATCAATAAATTGACAATAAGTGTCAATTGATCTAAACTGGCAGTGAAATATTTTCTGAGAATTGCAATCAGTGGCACAGTGTAGAGAGATCGGCCATTGCCTCACAAGTGGTCCAAAATGAATTAGTTTTTGCAATAATGTCATGTCACCTGATGGCACGGGTGAAATGAGACTGTACCCATTGTTATGCAGTGCGTTCCAACGCAGTTCAACATCAGAGCACTCTTTGACTCTCACCTCTTGGTCAATGTGCTAACATTGAGCAAACAAATCAATTCGAGTAAGATCAAGATAACCTACTACAAACATCGAAGCATTGTCACTATTCTCTGATCTCAATTAAGGTAGCAATCAACGAATTAAGTTGTATTTGTCAATAACTTTCAATGTGTTTAGTCAAGTATTTGTGTTGATCCCCGTGATTAAATGAATAATTGGCCAAAAGTTAGTGTGAGTTATTTGAATCTAAATCATAAGAGGTAGCCACCGCCCCCATAGGCAACCTCGATGGCACTGTGCTTGTTGGCCAGCACACAGCAGTAGGATCGAACCGATCGAGAGGACTTTGCAGTGGCAACTCGCGGGCAAGCATTCACCATCGAGCAAAGCATTGCAGCGTGCGAGGTTGGCTCACTCATTTTATCTATTGAAAGAACAGTGTTGTGGCATTGAGCACAAAGATTAACTAAAAGTCTTTCATACGTTAATTTGCGTGCATGATGTGAGCAATCACAATAGAATATCATCTACAGAACTTTAACCAGCCCCGGTTGTTCACCTATCAATACAACGGCCAACAAGTCCCATGCTCGACAGGACTTGTGAATCTTTGTGGGTTGATGGCCTGAGATTGCCTGTGGGACCACATTTGCACTATTCCAGCGCCGGCTCACAGGTTATATCAATATGTCCTCATACTCACCGCATTTGACTGGAACATAGTTGACTTTGTAGTGATAACAATTCGATTTGATTAGTTCTTTTCGATATTTTTCGAGTGCATGATCATTGCGGGCGCTCATTTGGTCGCTTGTAGGTACAACCAGTGTCACTTACTCAGGTCTAGGACATTACTGTGGTAATGGAAGATTATGTGTCTCGCACGCCCGTCGACCTTGTCAACAAAACACCAACACATTGATACGAGAAATAACTGTTTTGTTGAGTGACACAAGCCTTTTCCATTGTTCGTTTGCTGTGTGGCTTTGCTGGTGTGCACAATATCGGAGTGAAACATTGACACTCACAGAAGCCCCTGAGCATTGATTGGTGGTCACCAAACTGCTGACAAATATTTAATGTTTTGTGCCAATTGTCAAGTGCCAAGAAAGAACAAAGATCTAACACCAACAACAGCAGTTCGGTTCACATTGGATGATCAATTCGATTGTGTGATGGAGACAAATTACCATTTTAATTTGATTATTTAGTGATATAATTCAACTATTTGTCTGTCTCTTATTAGGTAAAGATTATGATACAAGTAGATAATAATAATCATCATCATCGTACACCGTTATCGCTGGTCGCCAGTTGTGAGAGGGAGAGAGAGGGAGAGAGAGGGTGAGAGAGAGAGAGAGAGAGAGAGAGAGAGAGAGGGAGGGAGGGAGAGGGAGAGAGAGGGTGAGAGGGAGAGAGAGAGAGAGAGAGAGAGAGAGAGAGAGGGGAGAAAGAGAGGAAAGTGTAAGAAAATTGCATGCACTACACTGAAGTTATCCTCACTCGAGTTGGCTCGCTCACAGCCAGTGAGACACCAAGTCGATCGAGTGCAGTGGCAAGTGAATCACAGCAGAGATGGCCATCGGTGCTGTTGGTGAGGTTTGTTCTTTCGATTTACTATGTGCACTGCTGCCCTCGGCGTTGAACACAAAATGAGCTTACTTTTACGTTAGTTATTTGCTTTCTCGTGTCATCACTGCTCTCGCTGCAGGTAGGTCTGTGCTTTTCACTTTCCGTCAGTGGACGCCGATCTTTAGGTTCATGCTCTTGTCATCTCGACACTTATTTGTGTTTAAATTTAGCCTTGTTTCCATAGAAAGCTTCGGCTACAAATTTGTGCACACGTAGCTTCAAAGACTTAAGTGAGTGGAACTCTTTGCCAAATCGACACGAACAAAAGTAACCCACGCAACACACAAAGAAATGATCACTTGAGGAGTTTAACAATTCGTTGTCTTTTGTGTGTGTCTCATGTCTTTGGCCAGCGATTGTGGGTGCCTTTTTTCTTATAATCAGCGGTTGGTGTGCCACAAACAGTGAATTCCATCATTTGATCAGTCAAGCACAAAATTCACTCATTAAACCGACTGCTTGGACATCACACAAAACATACACCTACAGAACTCACCTCATTATGCCAATATGTCTCTGAATCTTCATCAGAAATCCCTACAACTTTACCACGACAACTACAACACAAATCATGGCATAAATGGCAATGAAATAGCGACAGCACAGTGCTCTCCACGCAACACACCGCACACTATCAGTGCTTTCGAACGGATCGAACCAACCGACCGACCAACAGTCGAGTGTGTAGTGTGTGTGCCTGTGTGTCTCGATTGCCATCACGCTCCCTCTCACGTTGAAGCACTCGTTCACTGTGCAGTGCAATGAGCACCATTTAATGCCAATGAAATATTGTTATTGCATTTGAATGTGTGCAACCATTGAGGCACTGCATTTAGACTGACATAGTCATACACTCGAAGGCCATGGTTTCTGTAACTGAATAATTGGCAAAAAGCTAGTGTGAGTTGTTTGAATCTCAGTCAAGAGAGGTCGTCACCATCTTCATAGGCAAGGCTGGCAATCTCAATGGCTATGTGCCCGTTGGCCAGCACACAGCTGTAGGATCGAACCGATCGAGAGTACTTTGCAGTGGCCACTCGCGTCATCGAGTAATGCATTGCGGCGTGACAGGTTGGTTCTCTCATTTGATCTATTCAGCATTGTGTTGTGGCATTGAGCACAAAGGATAACTACAAGTCTTTCATACTTTAATTTACGTGCAAGTTGTGAAAAATCACAATAGTTGGTCATCACCAGAACCTTAACCAGTCCCGGTTGTTCACCTATGAATACTACGGCCAACAAGTGCCATGCTGGACAGGACTTGTGAATCTTTGTTGGTTGTTGGCCTGAGACTGCCTGTGGGACCACAAGTGCACAATGTATTCCAGCACCGTCGCATCGTTCATATCAATTTGTCCTCATATGAACACTCATCGCATTTGACTGACACATAGTGGAAACATTGTAATAATTGCAATTCGATGTTGATTAGTCCATTTCGATATTTGTCGCTTTGAGTGCATGATCATTGCGGCCGCTCATTTTGTCGCCTGTTCGTATCGCCAGTGCCACTTTCTCAGGTCTATGTCTTTACTGTGGTTATGGGTCTCGTTCGCTCGTCAAGCTTATCAACGAAACACCCCCAACACCGATCACAGCACATTTGGCCACGAATGTGTGTGTTAGCACTGAGCGCACACAGCACTCTCTCAGTGGCTTTCGAACGGCAGAGCACCAAGCCTTGGTGCCAACAGTGCAGCCTGCATGCCAACAAGCATTGACGCGCGCTTTGCTCAAACTGTGTGGCATTTGGCGTACTGTTTGGCTGCTGTTGTGCATCTGTCTGTGAGTTTGATTTAAAACAGGAACATCACTAAGACTTGGCCAATAAAGTGCATTTATGCAATGTATTCGCAAATGATTGAGTCAGTCCGATCGATCAGTGTGGCACACTGTCTACTCGTAATCACATTGAACCGATCACTCTCATGTTGAGCGTTGGTTTGATTGGGTCGGTGTTTGTGGACAACTGCATTGCGTTGACATTCATTTGAGAAGCACACACTTTCGAACAAATTTATGCTGTAGCACAAACAAATAAAACGTCACACAAGCCGACTGCAAACAGCATTCACTACAATATAAAGCGAAACCAGTCGAATAGCGATCCTGATCATCTCTAATTTGACGACCACCAACAAAACAAAAACACACTGCACTGCACACTTTACGATTACATGTATCCATAGCATCAATACTGGACACACGCAACTCGTCGTTCATTCACTTCATCATTATCGTCACCACCACCAGCATCTTGCATCACAATCTTGCCGGCATTTAGAACAATCAAAACCTTGTACCCAACTGAACAGTCCTTGTCAATGACTGTTGGCGAGCGTGATTAGCATGAGCATGCGACATGGGCCGTTTGATGACCCTAGCAGCACGGAATCAGCACTTAGGCGAACACAATCATTTGTATCGAACACAGACAACTAAAAGCGGAAATGGATGACAAACAAATAAGAACCCAAGCAACACTGATGGTGAAAGAGCATTTAAAGTTGATTCGAACCATTCAATCAATATTGCCAAACATGTGCCATCACTTATGGAGTATCGTTCTAATTGTCCACAGTGAATAGAACAATTCAGTTTGTTGCACTGAGGTACCGATGGCCATTTCGAGTGCTCTCTAGTCAGGTGAACCTACCACACAGTAACCAAGCAAATCGGTTGAGGATTGCACGATCACTCGAGTGATGTCTCATTGGCTCAGCGCAGTGCTCACGAGTGCCAACTGCTCATCACAATTCCACTTAATTCGGAGATGGTGATTTGGTGCTCAATTTGCACTTACATTAATAATTTGTTAGTAACAAACCGTCAGTATGTTTATCGCTAAGTAATTTGGATTTGAAAAGATGTCAAATGTTGACACCGGCATGTACCTGATGGGTCATCTCAGTGTCAGTGGTGAAGAACTTGTTGTAAAGGTGCCTCTGGACTTTGTAGCATTTTTTGTGCTTCATGTCCTTGGGCAACAATTATGGGTGTCTTTTTCTTATATTCTGCAGTTGCTGTGTCTCAAACACCGAATTCCACCATTTGATAAGTCAAGCACAAAATCCACTCATTAAACCGACTGCTTGGACATCACACAACACATTTATATACAGAACTCACCTCATTGTGCAATTATATCTCAGAATCTTCATCAGAAATCCAAGCAACCAAACAACTATTCCACAATAACAACAACTACAACACAAATCATGGCACAAATGGCAACGAAATAGCGACATAGAACAGAGCTCCTTACACAACACACAGCACTCAGTCAGTTCTTTCGAACGGATCGAACCAACCAACCGACCGATCAACAGTGAAATGTGTGCTGTGCGTCTCGATGGCATCACGCTCCCCCTCACGTTGCAGCACTCGTTCACTGTGCAGTGCACTGTGCAACAATTTAGTGCAATTGCCATTTCATTTGAATATGTGCAGGCATTGAGGTGCATTGCATTAAGAATGACATAGACATACACTCGAATTGACCAAAACCGAATTGAGCAATCATGAGAGTCTTTTGTGTCTCTTTTAGCTATCATTTTGTGTATCATTTGTAGATCACTTGTCTATTCGGCCTCACTGTTTTGTCCCTGGTGGCTTAGCCATTTGCAGACAGTGCTCAGGCTTGTAAGATTGGCTATCTATGGCGAACACAACAAGTGGACACACCATAAAGTAAAAAGATTTATTGACCAGAACAGAGGTGGACAAAGTGACAGCAAACTTCCTTGGGTTAAAAAAGAAAGAAAGAAAGAGAGAGAGAGAGAGAGAGAGAGACTACTCGTTAGCAGAGATACCAAATGAGACAGCATCACACAATTGTTGAATGGTCAATGGCTCGGTTCGGTTGTACAGCAGTCGATGCAGAGTGGCCCAGCAGAAGACTGTCGACATGGTCGCCATTTTGCCAAACCACAGCACACAACAACCAAACATGCTAAATGTGTGGCCATTGTGGTAAGTGTTGACTACGATCGATTCAATGTGGCCTGTTTGGTCCATGGACGCCCGCTTTGTTTACATCGCACGGTGCACAGTGTGACCACCAAGAGTAGGACAACGAAAGCCGCGAATGAATAGTGAGTAATAGAATACAACCTAATGTCATGACAAATTCTTTAATAATAAAATCTACAGTAAGACTGTATTAGACTGTACATAATAAACAAAGATTGAGTATATAAAAGCCAAATCACTCTCCATCACAGTCATCATCACCAAAGTCAATCGAACCACCAGGTGATTGTGCGGAACAGACCACGGCCGAGACGGCACAACCAAGAACGAGGTTTCTTCACTTTCACCTCTTCGTCCATGTTTGAGTTGGCACTCTCAATTCTCTTGAGTAACACATTCATCATCGTTTCAAAGGATCGGCCTTGAGTGATTAAATAGTCGGGCAAGTTAGCATCGTCTGTTGCTTGGGCCAGTGTTTGTGGCAGTGCGTCTGGTGATGTGGGATGCTCGGCTAACCACACAAGGCTCGTCAGACGGAAGGCAAACTCACTTGAACACATCTTCTTGCCATTAGCAGCCAGTCTGGCATGCTCCTTACGAATAGTTCGATTGTTGAGACGGGTTGTGCCAATTTACCATCAAAATTGATAAGTTGGACGGTAAAGCTCCACTGGCAATGTGAAAGTAACCAGAGTTGCCAGATTGCCAATTACTAAGCCGCTGAACCGCTCACCGAGGTAGGCCAAGTATTGCTGCATGGGCAAATGGATAGGTTTGATTATCTATTGCCGCGTGCAGAGGTACAGAATAGAATGCACAAAGTGGACTGCAATTTTTAGAATGTGGCCAATTTTACGACTAAAATTGAATTTTGTTTTGTGTTGAGTTGTCTGTTCTTGTCAAGGGTCAACTGAATGAGCGCCGAGTGCGCTTGATCATGCCTATTGGTGCCTTATACGACAATTGATTCGTCAATCAATCAGTGTTAGTAAGTTTGTTTTCTGTGACTATTGTGCAATAGCTCCAATCAAAACTTTGTTGCATGACCATTTGTGGCATGTCGCCCATCAACACACAATCCCCCAAAACAAAAATATCACATCTACAGGGTTCCATTTTGAACTTGGTAATTGATATGACACTATAAGTGTTTTAATGTCAAACAGGCAAAAGCTAATTACATGCTTATTACTAAAGTTATTATCGAAACCGATTTGTTATAAAGTGTACACACACAAGAAAGTAGTAATAAGAACATATACGTCAACGTCGTATGCGGATGGTGTTTCCAATTCGTGTTTTCTCATTTATAAATGTGTGTGGGGGTTTTCGGTACATCACATGCAAGTGACAAGTGTCTTCTCTTTTAAATTTTACATCTAACATCATTAGGATTGAGTGCCGATTCTCTAGCCAAGCGCCAATTAGTATTTGGAAAATTCTCGATTGAACAGTGCGCGTACCACCTGGAAAAGAGTTTCAATTTGGGACGTTGCTTGTGCGTATGCAAACCTACTAAGAGGATTATAATTGCCGTCACTATTCGGTGCCCAATCAGTGCATTACTCTTCTTTTATTAAGAAGTGAGAATGACCCCATGTATTGATTGGTGTGTCTCTTCTTTTGTGCTTATTCTGGCGCATGTCACTTTGCATATGCAAAGAATAAGTACAGAAAGCAAATCTGAAGGTGCTCCATTCGTCACAAAAACTTCACCTCGTGTGCACGTCCAAATCACAACTCTCTCTCTCTCTCTCTCTCTCTCTCTCTCTCTCTCTCTCTCTCTCTCTCTCTCTCTCTCTCTCTCTCTCTCTCTTCAATTGAAACAATGAAGTCATACAAGAATTCGTTTAATGTGCTTAATGCAATTGATTCTGCCAAAGCCGACATGGAGATAGACTTGGATGGAGCCAGTGTTCGGTATTACAATTTTGGTGAGAATGGTGATGCGTGCGTCATTAGAGAAAACGTGACAATTGTGAAGATCCCGGCAACCTGCGCTATCCAGAAAAGCAAGAAAACAAAGAAAATCATTGTTCCAATTATGCTCTTCGTTCTAATCATGTTTATCATTTATTGGCTGATCACCTTAGATTTAAATTGAGCGCCAATTTGTAATGTATTGCATGAGTTCGGTTCAATGCACTCATGACACAAAGTTCTGTATTAGACCACCAATCTTACAGACAACGATGAAGTATAAACTCAAAGTCACACATTACCCATGCAAAGTAGAGTAGAACTAACCTTTACATGAAATAGATAGGATACTATTGTTAATCTTGTAGAATAGTTCACTAGATGATTAGTGTAATACTGTTTGCCATAACATAAATTTTCATTGGAATTCATCCAAATCTGTATTCTATTCAAACACTCTGTATTGAATGTATTGTGCGTGTGTCTTACATATAATAAACTTGAACTTGAACTTGCATATTTAATTTAATTACAAACTTTAACACGGTCTCTGTGAATAGACAAATGATTTATAATTCAGCGCAGAATCGTAACAGTTCTCACATGTAGGAAAAGAGAGAAGCGTCATACTGGATCGAGTCCTCTTGTTTGGCGCCTCATCACTCGCATATTTTCACATTTTCATTCAATTTCGCACATTCACGTTGTCTGCCTGACGTCGACTTTATTCGTCGCTGCCACTTGAAAGCATCAACACTAAACAGCTCTCTCTCTCTCTCTCTCTCTCTCTCTCTCTCTCTCTCTCTCTCTCTCTCTCTCTCTCTCTCTCTCTCTCTCTCTCTCTCTCTCTCTCTCTCTCTCTCTCTCTCTCTCTCTCTCTCTCTCTCTCTCTCTCTCTCTCTCTCTCTCTTCAAATAGATGAATGGAAACCAATAGACAATCCCTTGTGTAGATACGAGGTAGCCAAAATTGAAGTCGAGAAGGAACCGGCTGCATGCAAAGTGCGCTACAACAAGTTTGAAAGTGAATGTGACAATGAAGAAAACAATGGCAATGACTTTGAAACTGGAGAAACCGCGCAGAAGGTACAAACCGGCGTCATCCTGATATCCAAAGAAAAGAACAATCGAATTATTAAATTTGTACTTATTGCTATTGCTGTCTGTATTGGCGTCGGTTGGATTTATTATGGACTTATGCATGACAGACTGTTTGCAAAGGCAAGCCAAAGCATTACTGAAGAACAGGTTCCATTCCAATCGAATCAGACTCGCTTCGAGACAGTTCAAGCAAATCAACCTAACCAAACTGCAATCATCTCTTACAAGTAGAATTGAATTGCACCGTCACATGTAATAGACTGAACATTACATTACATATTGTCAATCTTATGTAGAATAGGTCAACATTCAGATTATTAGCAATAAATTGTTTGCCATATGATAACCATGCTTATTAATGTAATTGTAATCCATATTCGTTGCATATTCTAGTGTGTAGAACACTGTGTGTATTGAATGTTTCGTGTGTATCTTAATCTTAATAAACTGAAGTAAAAACTATTGCTTCGTTGATTTAAATATAAAATAACGCAAACTAAAATGAACACTTTAAGTTGGACTCGTATGAATCCAATGACTAATGCAGCAGAGATACTCGGCGCCATTGAGTGTACAAATGGCTATATTTACTGAGATTTTAATTATTTTTAATTGATAAACTAATGCATTTTGCCGAGCGTTAAATTGCCGACGGCATTCTGCAGTTAAAAGTATGCAAATTGTTCAAATTGCTAATTTAACTTTAATTAACGTTTAATTAGCGGTGGCAGCGAAGCTGTTGGGTGCCTTCGGCAATTAAACGTTGCGCATAATTTTTACAATTAACATGATAATCAACTATGATTGTGAACAAAAAGTTAATTGTTTATTCGCAATTTTTTGATTGGATACTTTTGATGCGTACTTCCACAATATAGATTTTTTCATTTTGGATTTTTGTGAATAAGCAAGAATATTGCCATGTGCTTTGAGGATTATACACGACGTCACAAACCTACATCCAATGAAAACCTTGTCTCCATCGACTAACGCCATATTGAATCTCTGTTCTTGTCTTTTTGCGCCTGATCAAGCGCCTGCCCTTTAGCCCATTTTGCGTTCGCCCATTTGAACGTTGCCTACCAGAAAGGCACTTTTACGCATTCAGCGCACCATCAGAACAGCCCTCACAGGTTGACACCATTTTGGATGGAATCCTGTCTTCATTGTTAGGTGTCTCACCGTGCGCATACGACTTTGCATATAATACGTTGTCGACCTGAAGGTGACTTTCATTCGTCACTGAGACTTAAAAGTGTCCGCACACAACTCTGTCTTTATCTACTCGAAGTAATGGGATTCGGCAAAAGTGAAAGTGAAGTCAAAATTGACATCGATTTCGACTCGACTGCAAGCACTATTTGTCTCGTCAAGCTTGGAAGTGACTATGAAGATGGCAACAAGGCTGGCGACTTGGAGATTGGAGAAATCGGGCAGAATGTGCAAATCGGCGCGATCCCGAAACTCAAAAAGAAACCAAAAAGTCTAAGCAAGAAGGAAATCATTGGAATCATTATTTTTATTTTCCTTATTATTTTTGTTATTTATTTTGGCATTGGTTGGATGTCGTCTGGTTTGCATCGAACAGATGCAACACCTGCTAGTATCATCCGATTCAATCCTGATGAAATAACTTCAGGATGCGCTCTAAATTACAACTGTACTATTTTTATCTTTTCTAAAGATCCGGTCGCAATTCCATTGAATTCGACATATTTCAAGAACCTTTAAAGCAAAACCTAAACAGACAGAATTCCCCCATGCAGAGTAGAATTTGATTAATTGCAACATGTAACAGATTAGTTATTATTGCATATTGTTTGCCTTGTAGAAGTGTGAAATAGATCATCATTATTAGTGTACTAATACTGTTTGTAATATTTAAACCACTAACCACTTGTAGTTGTAATTCAACACTTATGTATTCGATTCAATCACTCTGTATTGAATGTTTGTGTGTATCTTAAAAATAATAAAGTAATAAAACTAAAACTATTGCCTATTTGATTTAATAACAAAATTGAGATTATCACTTTTAAGACGGCAACTAAAACGGACACGGCAAGATGGATCTGGTATGTATATAATGACTAATGAAAGTAGATGTATCTGGATATATCAAATTCTGGATTGATTAATTGAGTGCTTTTCTCGTTGTCTATCGTCATTAAACTTGAAGTGCCACTGCCATTTTAGCTTTAGAATATTATGTACAATTGCACAATTCTCTCAAAGTGGAGACTTATTAAGTTGTGTGTGTTCGTGCCTTTTAGTGAATCGGGAATTTGTCTCATTCGCACAAAATAGATTCCAACTTAGTCTAATTGGATATTGTGATATTCTAGTCGAGAGTTGCTGTTCTCGAACGCCGGCTCAAACTAAACGGCCTACTGCAATTGACAAGTTAAATCCCAAATGTGCAAGTTCCAAGTTCAAGTTCGGTTGAATTTGAATTTTGGACGTTGTTTGTGACAAATTTGGACCGGGCACTGTTGGGTTGGGGTAGTTGAGAATTTTGGCACACAATTAACCGTGCAATACAAATGCAGATAACGACTTATGAGTTTGCAATTATTATTGAAAGCACTGATTTCGAATACTAATTGGCATGTATTCTGTAACGGTACTATCGAAACTATACAAGCAAACACAAAACACTAAGAAGATTAAAAAACGGTTGGTTCGAAAAAATGACACATTCAATAATAAATCAAGCCTTACACAAATATGTACAACTCACTGTTACTCATATTTTCACCCAATGTATTATATTTTATCTATTTTTCTACTAATCGATTATCTCTAATGTGTCGCTGTTTAGAGGATTTAGGCCGTTCCTTATTGCAGGGGCCAATAGATCACAGAAGACAAGACACTCTACAATCGACCCAAAAATGCATTAATCGATGCTTTATGATCAAGCAATACAAGAGTGATAAGAAATTCAATTAACATTGCACACACACAAACAACAAGATCGTAGATCAAAATTTGTCAAGTTAAAATACAATTTCATCATATTCATAAAGCCAGAACATATCCCCCTTTAATGAATAGTAGAGAGTACATGTCTCCATTGACTTTTGCGCTATATCCATTCAGACGCTATGCTCATTCTCATACACACGCATTGTCTACCTGACTTTAAGGTTTAGTCGCCCTACAGACTTTCGCTCGAGTAGATGTATCCCATGAAAATGAAACCGAGCAAAGTTGCAAGCACTGCAGTCAGGATGGAAACTTCGTTCATCAATGAGGCATGTGTAGACGTGCAGAACATATCAACTCAGTGTGTTCCCTACTCAAACATTGAAGTGAACAAGTTGCAAGAAACCAGCAATGAACACAAATTGAACGGTGATGCAGCGGTCAAAGTTGTTGACATCTTGAAGATTGAAGACACCGTACAAATCCCAGATTGTATGCAAATTGCTGATACCGTTAAGATCAAGGACAACTGGAACATCGCAGAAAATGCAAAACTGGACATTTTGAAAATTGAGGAAAATCTCAAAATCATTCAAAAATTGGAATCTTCGCGCAATGTGCGCAACATGCCCAATGTGACCAATGAGGCCAACACAGACGCTTCTGATCGCGAGAACCCGGGCGTATACATCAATTTTGGCGTCTGTTCAAGACGCAACCAACCAATCGTCGCGGCTCGGAACATTGCAAACAAATGCTGCATCCCAGAAGGTCATGAAGTATTGTTTGCAATTGTTATTGTGGTTGTTCTACTTATACTGTTTAATTTCTTTTTAAGTTTGTTTTAATCACAGGTTAAACGATTAAAACCTTTTAATCATGCAAACTTGTTCTTTAGCAATATGACTGTAATAAACATTACCTTTGTGTACACCTTGAAGTCAACCAAACCATCCAATCCTTAGCCATTAGAATTTACAATTTGTTGTTTAATTGTATTGTTTTTGTTTGAATCTTTAAAATAAAGAGTGTAATAAACCGTAACTCCTTTATTGATAATTTACTTGCAAGAGTGAGCTGTGCAAATGTGGATGACACTAATTTGCGACAATGGTGTTGGTTTGTTGGATAGTAATGTTCAAAAACATTCAGAGTACATATTCCATTTACCTGACCATGAAACTATTCAAATATGACTTTGTGTAGACTCTACACTGTAGAGAAAGAATATTCGTACAACTGCGATAGGCGACAATTTAATTTAAATTCTAAAATCATAATTCAAAATTCAGATTTTGCCTGGAATCTAATCGGATTTATGTTATAACGACAATTAGGAGTCTTTGTATATGCATAATAGAGAATGTCACTGGGTTCACCTTAGACACTGAAAGCCGTAACACAAAATGAGAGAAAACATATTAGTTTGAAATTATTATTGAAAACAGACTTGGTATGCTAATTAGCATACATTCTGGAATCCATAATTTTGAGTACTATGAACGCTGAAACAGCACTAACAAGAAGATTATAAAATGATTCGAGAAAGTGGTGAACTCAATAATAACTAAAGGGTAACAATCATTTGTGAACCGTACAGTATCTTATATTTTCATCTATTCCTGGGGGTTTTATATTAAGCAATACGAGGATGCAAAGCAGATTATCACACACGGAGTTTGACAAATCCGTAAGTCGACAAATGTCAAATGCATAAGAGTGCACTATGTTCTCGGCGAACAAAAATTATCAAACGAGAGATGAAATTTGATTGCGAGAAGCATCATAGAATCTTGCACATCTGTAAAACGAATCAAAATTCTTATGCAATTTGCTTCTAGAATTATACAAAATAACGAGATTATCAGCTTACGGCGGCCCTGGACCCTGGCTAATGGACCCTGCAGTTGGCAGGCTTTTCTCATTCTTACTGCATAAATTCTTACTTAGAGGGCCTGAATGCTACTTTGATTTAGCAATATTATTGAAATCATACTAACCGGCCTACTGCAATTGACATGCAAAGTCCCAAATCAGACTGCTAAAAGTGCCAATTCGCTTGAATTTGGCTTCTACGGTGTTCGTGCCAATTTGGACGGGCACTGTTGTGTTGAGGCAGTTGACTATTCTGGCACACACTGCAATTAGTATCGAAATTCAAATGCAGATAAAGGTTTTAGAGTTTGAAATTATAATTAAAAACACTGAATTCGAGTGCCAACATGCCAATTAGTATGTGTTCTGGAGCGGTAAAGTGAAAACAATACAAACTCACCCAAAAACACAAATAAGATTATAAAATGATTGGTTTGAAAAAGCGGAACATTTAATAACAATTCAAACATGGTACACTTATTTGAGAGTTTACCGTTACTCGTATATTTACCTAATGCATTCATCGATGTTTTATAAAAAACAATTTGAGAGTGATAGGAAAGCTAATTATGACAAAGGACACACAAACAATCAGACCGAATAATCGGTTAACCGAATCTAAATTCTCACTAAATTCTAGTCAATTTCAATCTAAACTTGCTATTGAAACATGAAAATGTCACTTCAGAGATTTTTGAAAATCCACAAAATGAGATAACCATCGTTTCTTGGAAACATTGTGCCTAATTAAACACTAAAGTAATTTCTTAGTTCATTTTCAAACCAGAACATGTCCTTTATGAAGAGCAGAGAATGTATTTTCCTTGTGCTATATCAATTAGAGCGCAAGACTCATACTCAAACGCTCATTTTCTACCTGACTTTTAGTCGTCCTGCAGACTTTCACTTGTGTAGAAGTGTCTTCTCAAAATGGAATCGAGCAAAGTTGCAAGCAGTCCTGCCATGATGGAAACTTCGTTCATTAATGAGCCACGTGTAGACATGAACATTGCAACTCAAAGTGTTCGCTACTCGAACATTGATGTGAACAAACTTGAAGCAAACTTCAATGAACACAAAGAGAACGTGGAAGAAGCGGTCAAAAATGTTGACATCTCGAAGGTTGAAGACACCGTAAAAGTCTCAGATGGTGTGATAATCACTGACATTATGAAGATCAAGGACAACTGGAAAATCCCAGAAAACGTGAGGATGGACATTCTGAAAATTGAGGAAAATCTCGAAATCATTCAAAAGTTGGAATCTTCGCGCAGTGCGAGAAAAACTCACAACTTGACCAACAGAGACAACCGAAACGCTTCGGATCGGGAGAACCAAGGCGTAAGCGTCATTTCTGGTGTCAGCCCAAACCAAGACCAACCAATCGACGCTTTTCGAATCGCTCGAGACATATGTTGCAGTGTAGAAAGTCCCGAATTTTTGTGTACAATTTTTATTGTAGCTTTTCTTATTATACTGCTTCATATTTGTTTCAAGATATTTTTAAGTTAAACAATTGATTAAAGATAAAGAATCACCTTAATCATTCTTATTAAGTAGAAAAGTAAAGCATTCTCATCATTCATAGTAAACATTACTTTTTGTTCACTACACTAAACCAAACTATCCAACACTTAGCCATTGGAGTGACATTTATTTGTTTGATTATGTTGTAATGTTCAAATCATTAAAATAAATAATTTAATAAAACTTAACCTTGATGGATAATTAATTTGCATTAGTGGATTGAAAAGCGTTGTTGAAACTAAAGAACCATTTGATGGGAATGGTTTTGGGTTGTATGAGAAGTTGGAAAGTGATGTATAAGACATTACTTTGAAGTATTCACTACTTTCTACATGCCCAATCTAAAACTATTCAAATATGAATTTGCGTTGGTTTATTCGGACTATTCTGGTAACTAACAAGCGATAAATTAAATTTTGTATTATAAATTCAGATGTTGTCTATAATGTAATCGGATTTGTGTTTTAGGTCCAATTAAGACGCCTTGTGTGTTTGATAGAGTCACACACTGGGATCGTCTTAGAGTCAGAAACTTGCCAAGCAAAATGTACGTAGATTTATTAAATTTCAATTATTATCGAAAATTGACTTTGTACTCTGCATGCTAATTGGACTCCAGAATCTCGTGCACTGTGACAACTGTACAAACGCTCAATCACTAACAAGTAAGAAGATTATAAAACCGTTCGAGAAGGCGAACTTTACTGTACCTAATATCTATTTCTGGACGCTTAATATTAAGCAATACGAGAGTACAAGGAAAGTGGATTATCACACACAGGGTTCGACAAGCCCAATTATGTCGACAAATGTCAAATGCATGTAATGGGAGCCAATGGAGTGTAACAGTGCACACACCTATCGGTGCACAAGAATTATCAAAAGACAGATAAAATTAGATTGCGAGAAGCAATAGAATCTTGCACACCTGTAAAACGCGTCAATATTCACATGCAATTCGATTCTTATGTTGCACAACGTGATGAGATTACCAACTTATAACGGCAACTTAAACTGATTCTGCAGTTGGCATGACATGGATCCAGTGTCTATTTCAACACCGTGGTTCGTGGTTCGATTCAATTACCAACGACTACTATTGCCTAATTGAGTGCTTTGTCTTGTCATTGGGCATTAAAAAGCAAATACCAATCTCCACTTTAGCTTTATTTACTTGTACTATACACTAAGCAGATTATCTTCAATTACACAATCTCGGAAAGTGGCACTTTTTACCGAATATCGGCTTGCACAATAATAAGGCACTCAAGTGTATGAGAAACGATACACAGAAATTTAATTTAGATTTTATTTTATTGTTCTAGAATCATATAATATTTCGTAATTATACTAAATATAGACTTTCCAGTAGGATGTGAATGTGCATCTAGGAAACTAATCGCACTAAGCTTCAGGTGGGTAAACGCAGACATTTTTGACTGGATCAAAGATGAGTCTGCCCTGAAGTGCCGAATCGGGACAGGTAAACTTGATGGCACGACCAATGACACACTCGTAGTAGACGTGCGGGTCCTGTGGGTCAATGACATAGTCACCGGTTTTGTGTCCTTTGCAGAATTGACCAGATGAAGGGAATGGGGTGACGGTGCTCACTGGGGCTTGAGTGACGGGATCCACTGGGTGTACAACAGGGGTGACGGCAGGCGCTTGGGTCGTTGGATCTACTGGAATAGATGATCCTGTGAAAGAGAATATCAAAATTGAAATATTGTCCCTAAGTAAAAAACTGTCTTAACATACCAAGGTTCGCCAAACCAAGCACGACCAAGCCAAAGGCGATTACTTTAAAATTTGTAGAAATCATTTTTGTTCGTAATTTTGTTTGGACACTTCAATCTTTGCAGTAATTGCAATTTCTGTATGAGTTAAAACAATACACTCAACATTGCACCTTATATACTAACAAATCATATCCTAATTGTTGGTTAATCAGCAAGAAAATCTGTGCTATAATGAGCGTGAAGACAAAAATAACTTTTGCAGTATTGCACAGAAGGACTTGATTGGATTAAATCAATAAGGCGTGTATCCGGCTATTGACAATTGAATGGACTGATAAGCACTAATAATGCAAATCAATGGCATTCCCAAGAGGCTAATGGGTTAATCAAACAATTACTAATATTAATAAATATTCTGAACTTTGTCGTTTGTTCTTTTCTTCTGTATAGACACAGACATCCTTAGTAACCAAACTAATTTTACCAGTATAATTTTTATTGAAATGCACACATATTGTGCACCATATGCAAACAGATGTTAATCCTCTTGAATTCTATTCCCCGAACGACTGATTTTGTCTTAGCTCCATTTGTGTCAAATTATGTGTTTACACATTGACAATTGATAAATTAGTTGGAAATGCACGGTTGCAATACAATTCCAAACCTATGAGTGTCATTCGATATTGCACTCTTCTTTAAGCTCTAATTACAAAACGTATTTCATTTGTATTCTAATTTAGACAGTGAACTGTGCGAATAAACATGTTAACAAAGCTACTTTAAAATCATTCGATTTAATTGATATTTACAAATGAGACATGAAGTCAATTCAAACAATAATTCGCACTCAACTGGAGACATTATTACATAAAGCATAGTTTACTGTCATAGTTTAAGATTTGATTTGTTCGATATATAAAAAATGATTTTTAAGAATTTATCTCTAAAAACTCCATTTGAGAGAATTAGCTTAGACTGTCGTGCACTGAGACATTCGACTCTACTACAAATTGAAAGTCCACACTTAAAAGAGACAGACTGTTAGCATGCGTTAGTGGAACAATTGAATTATTAGGTGCGCAGTGTCCATTTAGTCACTTACATAACTCATAATCTCATGATTGGAGTGTTCAGTTGAAAGCGATATTTTGAACTGAGTGCACATCTTTGATTTCAAATTTAAAAACTTTTAACATGGAAAATCCGAGCACCTTTGACGGAGAAAAATTGGTAAATTGGCGTGATGCAAACAACAGAAATGAAGTGAGTTGTGATTGCAATAGAAACAATGCAGATGAAGAAAACAACGGGGAAACCGAAAACAACGAAGGTGATTCAAGCAATGGAGGGGATTCAGACCCTGAAAGGAGTGAAGACAACGAAGGAGATGAAAACATCATAGGCAATCCAAACAACACTGAGGAGGAAAACAACGAAGGAGATGGAAGCAGCGGAAACGATTCAGATAATGAAAGTGATGAAGACAACGAAGGAGATAATGAAAACATCAATGACGATCTAAACAATAGAGCATATGTAGAGATGCTATCTATGATCGTACACGACATTCTATTCGGTTGTGCGTTGGTTTTGATTTGTAAAATGAACTGGATATGGATTTATTATGTGCTAATTTGGACTTGGGTGATTACTTGTCTCAATTTCAAATATAGGCGATATTTACACGAGAGACTAGGATAGTACCTTTATCAGATAATTGATGTAATGTTGATTTGACTGATGTGTATTACATTGTTTTGTCAATAAAATTGAGTTATATAACTCAAACTGCAACTTGCACCATCTCGAACTGTTCGTCCTCTCGTTGCACTTCTCTGAGCATGATTTGTTCATTTCTCCACTCAATCCAAATGTGCACTACATTGTTGACCACAAACACAAGATAAAACACAGGACCGCTGTGCCACAGAAGGACGATAGCAATCAGGTAATGCACATAAAGAACTAAAGCCACAACGACGCTGAACAGCTTCAGATTCGACCAACTTGCCCGACGACTCGATTGTCCAAATGAGACAAGACCAGCAATCTGTGCGATCACACTAATCACTGTAGCACTTTTTTCAACAAAGAACAACATGTCATAGAGAGGTAAATTAGGCGAAGGGAAAATTTGCATTTTGCGTATTGTTACTCCGTCGTGAACGATTTCCTTTTCCTCTTGTTGCTTTCGGTAAAGATGGGTGGCATAACAACCAGCAGCAATGAGCCCAAGAGAAGCGTACAAAACCACAAAACGTGAACACTTGCAAAAGACCATTTTGGATTAGGTGAAAGCGCGCGATCTTTCCCGATCAAAATCAAAGATAGAAATGCGAATTCATACTCAGAGTGTGCTGCCTTATGATGCGAAAATATGAATTTGACCACTAAGTGGCCAATGTACAGGCTTGCGAATGCAAATTGGCTGATTGATTTTGCAAATTCTTTCATTACGCTCAGGATCTTACAAGTTATTTCACTTTTTATTGGGCTTTTTGACTGTTCACTGTGCAATAGATTTGGTTTTGAGTTTTCGGGACTTAAAAAAGTTTGCTTGAAAGTATCGAACATTTTTGCATAGAATGAGTTGACTATATTATTGCCCATCATTAGTATCTGACATACAGCACTGCCGAATGCACAGCCAAAAGAGCGCTCGACCACAAATTAAATTTAGGAAAGAACATGCAATGTCCCGATGCTGACCGTTCCAAGCGCAAATTCTGTCCAAATTTCGCGTGAAGCTCATGTAATACCTTAATAAGGTAAATCAAAAAGTGGCGAACGCGTGTAACGGAGTCCAAGGCAATCGAGGTCCGGGAATAGGAAAAAAATTCCAGGACCAGCATTTTTATGATCTTAACACGAACGAACTGTGAATGACGTAACCAAGAACGTCAATACTAAATTGAATAAAAATTTAAAACGCAATGCAGAGAAGCATACATTTTATGTCAGGAATTTAATATTTTATTTCGAAAAAAACCACTGTTAATTTATTGAGATTTTATTGCAACCCCCAGTGCATTAGCACTTTCAGACAAACATAACAATAAACATGTCGTTCTAATTACCCATAGCCATACTGTGAGCAAAAATGCAAATTTGGTTGAGTGAGCACATACAAACAAAGCGATAAATTATTGTGCCAAAGGCCTAATGGAGTAGTGTGCTATTAGCATTCGATTCTTTTCTGAGTGTAGAGTGTAGTGTTTAATCAGGACAAAATAGTCGATAGGAAAAATTCAGTGTGCTCGGTCGTACAGAGATTTCCACGAAATGGATTCAACTGAAAATGCCATCGAAATTGAAATTGAAGACGCAGTTGAACTGCATATTGAAGAAGCAACTAATAATGAAGTAGACCAGTGTGAATTGGGAACGATTATCAAACAACGAGAAGTAATCGCAAACTGGCAGTACGAGCAAGAGTTGCGTAAATTCGAACACAGTGAACGGGTGCGTGAGTACGCCAAAGTGGTTTGGTTCATTTTGGCTTTGATTTTACTGTTTGTTATCGATTACATTTTTGTTGAGGCTATCGAACGTGTGTACACAACGTCTTTTCCACCTAAAATTAATCTAAAGATTAAAAAATTCCCAACTGTCGCAACAATGCCAACATTAACCAATTGTGAAACAACGACCAAAATGCAAGATCATTTCAACTATTTCGATAACGAGAATTCCACTTTCATAACTATCAACTTTCCAGTTTAAATAACTATTTGTCCAATAGTTGAACTTGTCATAATTGAGGCGCCCTTGTTCAAGTCATGCGACAACACGTAAACCCAACTCTACTCTATTATTACCAATAATTGTATTTAAATTATAGTTTTATAATAATAAAATTTTGAATATTTAATATTTAAATTGCCTAATAACAATCGGATTTATTTGTGCTTTTCTTGCAAACTAATATTTTGCAAACGTGTCTTGAGAGTAATTGGGCATGGGTGAAAAGTATTGGAGAATGTACTTTTTCCGTGCTTATGCACAACTTGTGTTTGTGTTGCAGCAATTCTGAAGAAACACACGTTGTTTCTCCACTTGGAGTTTATTATAAAATCGCACTGATTCTGTTATTGCTAATTGGGATGAATTGTGAACATGTTCGCATAATAAGAAGATTACCAAAAAGTACATTCAAGTATAAATATTTTTATTATTCTAGAACATTTTAAATTTAAATATAATAATTGAATTCATGAAATACAATTTAGTGAATTCAAAATAATTTCAAGGGTTAGGTGGAAAAACACAGACATGGAGCACTGTGTCAAAAATTAATTGCCCCTGAAGTGCCGACATGGGACAGGCGAACTTGAATGCCTGACCAGCCATGCACTCGTAGTAGATGTGATTGTTTACTGGGTCAATCACGTAGTCGCCATTTTGGTGTCCTTTACAGAGTAGAGCTGGTGAATGGAGAGCTGGAGACAGCGTGACTGGATCCACAGGAATGGACGATCCAATGGCACACAAGCCGAGAACCATCAAGCCAAAGGCGATTAGTTTAAAGTTGGAAATCATTTTGGTTAATGAGTTTTGGGGGTTTCCAATTGACAATTCAATTTAGCTATAACTAACATAAATTTCAGTTGTGGATTTATATACATAAAAATCAAATCAATATCTTAAGTTAATATGGATTATATTTGATCTATAATCCAAATGCAAATAAGATTTTGTTTAGTCCATGAAATTGCCAAACCAATGTGCAACTTTTTTCTCATACGTTAAATTGATTTCCACAGATTTTCTCAAATGCCACATGAACGTTAGATAGTCGACTGAGCATTGCCCACAAACTGCAATCCGGAGTTAATCCTCTTAGACTCAATTCTGCGAAATGATTTCAACTTACATTTATTTATGCACACACTGACACAAATTATTAGTGTTCGTGTACATTGACAAATATTGCATTTTTACTTAAACTCGTAATTAACTATGATTTAAGCAATAAACAATTTCTATATGTCATTGCATTCAGATAGAATGCAAATAGAGTGAATAATGTAACAAATAAATTATTTAAATGATGTCTAGCAATTTACATGGGAATTTCTTGAATAGCACTTTACTCATTGAAGTAAAACGTTCGAATCGAACTCTTCTTTATTAGATTGGTTTGATCGGCAAACCCTAAGCACTGCTGTAGTAGATTTCGTCATCTTCATCTTCTTCTGTCATGTTTCTTGGATACAGTGGACGTGAAATGCCTGGTAATGGAAATGGTGAAGGGAGCCTATTGTAGAGCGGTTTCACAAAATATCGTTCCCAGACGCACAAAACAATAAAAGTCAAAACAAACAAAAGAACATAGAGGTAACATTCAGTCAAATGGATTCGTCTTTGATTGTAAAGATTTTCCAATTTCGCTGCATGTTCGTTTGTTGTTTTTTCAATAGCTGCATTATTTACAGTTTCGAAATTTTTCAAAATAACTTCATCGTATTCTTGAGGAAACCGATATGAGGAGCCAAGAACTGATGGTGTAGTTTCCTTTTCATTTAAAACGTTCAGTTCGGTCGACACGTTTGAATTCATTTTTGTCAATTCTCTTCTTGGTGCGCGTCTCCTCTCGACTGACTTTGAATTCTTTGAAATCACTACAGTACCAAAACAAACACTACTTTTTCCCTCCCAAAATCAGTCGAGACGGCACTTTTTACTAAGTAACTGGGCTAATTGCAATGAATGACATGTTTATTGTGCAAGAGAAAATTTATGCTCCGTGATGCAAAATATTCTACCAAATGATAGTTAGAATTGTTCTAGTTGAATTTTGTTCACTTAATGTGTACAATGAGGACACACATTTAATTCTTAGTATTCACTGCAGTACCACAACGAACACTACTTTTCCCCTCCGAAATTCAATCGAGAAGGTACTTTACACTAAGTAACAACTCTAATTGCAATGAATGACATGTTTATTGTGCATACGGAAATTAATGCTCAGTGATGCAAAATGCAAAATGCAAAATGATAGTAGAAGTTGTTCTAGTTGGATTTTGTTGTGTCTGTAAACACAAAAGGATGTAAATTGAAATCTCTTGCAAGTTAAAATAGAATTATAGATGGAGTTACATAGATTGCAACAATGGCGAAATACTCATTTTAATAAAAGCTTTTACATTCGTGAAATTAGCTTGGTTACTAAGGATCTCAAGAAGAATAGACGTGAGAGAATAAAGTTCACAATAATTACATTTTTGGTTATTTGCCTCTGGACAGATCCTATATTTAAGCTCAAATTAACCAGTTGGATATGGCATAGATTTGTCCTATTACACATCAAATCAGTTCAATTACGAACAGCAGGATACAAACCTTATTGCTTTAAACCAAACAAATCCTTATGTGAATATCGATATATTTTCATTTGTACAAATTTCTAATCATAAATTATATAATTAAATAAATCAAATAATTTTACTAATATAAAATATAATTTACTAATCCAAAAAAATTAGATTAGAATGTAAAATATTTAAATTAAGTTTACAAGGCAAATCACATAGATAGAATGCTTACGTTTCTTCTTCCTTTTCAAACATATTTTGTTGTTTGTTTTCTGTCTGGAAATTGTATGTAGAGCAAAAGCCTTGTTCTCTTCCTTGTTTTGCTGGTCTCATTTTCCATAACACTCACAAGGTACGCGTAAGATGAATCACGGTAACGAAACGAGACACACTTTGACCTCGTACACGAAGCCAATCGAAATCAAACCAGCACAAACACAAAACAATAAAATAATATTCAAAACATTCACGATTCTCAATGCAATCGCCACTAGAACTTCACAAACTAAATTTTAGATGCAACAGAATGACACATTCCTAAACACAATTGCACATACACACACACAGAACACTAATTCATCAAGGATTCTCTTCCTCCTTGTAATTGTCTAAAAATATCACCCCAAAACGAGCGACTTCGTCGTCTCGACTCACAGCACACACACACTAACATTCTTGTTCATAAATTCTCACACTTTTTACACTGAACACAAACACATGTAAAATGCTATACACAAATAATTATTAATCGGACAAGCTACTTATGTTATTACCTATAAAAGTTTATAAATATTACTCGACTCCACTGTGAGGAGTTGAGTACTCCATAGATTTAGCTTCATCATAATGTTAATCTTAGATTCATCCTGCTTTGTTCTTCTGCATCTCAACTTGTAAAATATTTACTGATCACACCACATTTATTATGTGTTTGTTATTATTATGCAGTTTCGCATGGTGATTGTGCATGAAAGTGTCCACCAGTGAAATATTTTCACCGCTTCAAATTAACGTCATTGTTTAATGGCACTAAAATTCAAAATATAAAAGTCAAATAAAATACTTTAAAAATCCCAATTTTTGGGACCCAAATTTGACTACCCTTAATACAAACTAATCGTTATGTGCAAATACCTCGAGTGCCAAAGTTGCACTCATAAGTGTGTTCACAGTTATGCACATTAAACTAAAAACTAGCACATTTTATGTGATTGCTGATCAGCCGATAATTTAGATATGATTTGTTGGTATATAAGGCGCAATGTCGATTGTAATGTCTCCATTCAAACAGCATTACAATTACTTCAAAGACTGAATTGTCCAAACGAAATTACGAATCAAAATGACTTTCACAAATTTCAAACTAATCGCCTTTGGCTTGATCGTGCTTGGTTTGGCGAACCTTGGTATGTTTTGACAGTTGGTACATAAAACTTAATTTCAATTTTATATTCTTTCTAATAGGATCATCCAATCCAGTGGACACAGTAACCCAAGCTCCATCTGTCGCCCCAACCGTTCACCCAGTGGATCCCGTCACTCAAGCCCCAGTGAGCACCGTCACCCCATTCCCTTCATCTGGTCAATTCTGCAAAGGACACAAAACCGGTGACTATGTCATTGACCCACAGGACCCGCACGTCTACTACGAATGTGTCATTGGTCGTGCCATCAAGTTCACCTGTCCCGACTCGGCACTTCAGGGCAGACTCATCTTTGATCCAGTCAAAAATGTTTGCGTTTACCCACCTGAAGCTTAGTGTTCTTAGTTTTGTTTTGTGATTAATTACTTGAATGCACAGTGTCTAAAGGTCCATTTCTAAGATGAAGATTAAGATTTAATATTCTAGAACAATAAATTAACTTTAAAGTTTCCTTGTTTTTATTGGAGTTTGAGTTTCGAATATAAATGAATGAACACAAATGTACATGCAAACTTGAAAGCTCATTGAACACGCTCTACTAAAAGCCAACACACGCTCGCACACATACATCGATTGTGTGTTCTACTGTAATGCTCAAACAACAACAACAACAGAGAACAATTGATAATTGGTGAATAGTATTTGTACAGGTATTTAAATGTATAAATACTGCCCGAACCAGAGCCGGCGCGGGGGTCAGTGGCGCCCTTGCCCTGATAGAGTTGGCGCCCCAAAAAAATTTACCTTGGGGGACCCTTATAAGTCTTTTTTTAAATTTTTCAAAAAATGATCTATTTGGATTGCTGTGCTTTGATAGCATCCCCAAATGAGTTGGCAGTTTAACACCCACAAATAGATTGCTGGAAAGCATCCCCAAATGAGTTGGCAGTTTAAAACCCACAAATAGATAGCCGGAAAGCATCCCCAAATGAGTTGGCAGTTTAAAACCCACAAATAGATTGCTGGAAAACATCCCAAATGAGTTGGCAGTTTAAAACCCACAAATAGATAGCCGGAAAGCATCCCCAAATAAGTTGGCAGTTTAAAACCCACAAATAGATTGCTGGAAAGCATCCCCAAATGAGTTGGCAGTTTAAAACCCACAAATAGATTGCTGGAAAGCATCCCCAAATGAGTTGGCAGTTTAAAACCCACAAATAGATTGCTGGAAAACATCCCCAAATGAGTTGGCAGTTTAAAACCCACAAATAGATTGCCGGAAAGCATCCCCAAATGAGTTGGCAGTTTTACGTTATTTTTGATGATTATATTATTGTAATTAGACTGTCAGTCAACAAGTTACAAAAATGCTATATAAGTTATGATTTGAGTAAAATAATTACAAAGGTAGTTCGTTTTAGAAAGAGGAATGAATTATCTAACTTCACAATTGGAAGATCTTTCAAAAGAGATTCCAAAAAACATATTTCAAAACCCCGACAAAGCTTAATTTCAACAAAGACGAATGAAAATGATTACAAAGCTTTATTCATTTGTAAATCTAAAGGACCAATTGGTAGATCCAAAATTCAAACTGAAAACTTGATTTATTTGAAGTCGATGGGGTTTTTTGAATTATATTTAGTTGATTAATAACTTTAAACTGTTCGCTAGGATTTAAACCATTACTAATTTTGAAATTGTTTGACATTTCAACCGTGAAGAAAGTTTTGATATTATAAAACGCCCAAGAAATTTTCTTTCATTCCTTGTTTAATAATCCGCTTTATCCTGGATACAAAACACTACATGGAACTTATTATATTAGGATTATTAGAATTGCAATGCATATTTAATTTAGCAAAAAACACTAAAGTCAAAGATATACAAAACAGAAACGGTAAATGGGAAGTGCTTATTCTGGTACAAAATATAACGTTATGATATAATATTCGGGGAATTATTTTATTATGAGACAAAATTTGATTATTTTTAAAATAATTTTTCTAATCCTTCAAGGATAAGGTCATTCCAATAAAAATTTCTACCGTAGTACGTAGAAACAAACTCATTATAACTATTGACATGCAAACTTTTAAATTAATTTGCGGAATCAATTAGAGAATCCTTTTAGTTTGCTTAAATTTTTTAAACCAAATTATGAAAGTGTCTATTGGACAGTCCAAGCCTCCAAATTGATAAAATCCAAAAACGGAATTGTAAAATTTTCTTGGCCTGCTAATTGGATAAGATCTGAAACCATTATACATCGTTTAAATTTGTTAAAGTGAATTTAACTATGAATGATCGATTGGAATTTTAACTATGAGCTAGCCAATTACTCGTTACACTCACAAGTTGCCAGAGTAACAGGTTACAGTCTGTATATTTCATAATTCCACGCAATGCTAAACCAAAAACCTAGCTAGTAACTTACTGGTTGGGGATTTGTGAGTTTTATTATAAATTATTGTTGTGAAGGAATGATTCAATGAATATTTACAATTTCTTTATTATTATTTAAGTCCGCAAACGCCATCCACTTCCAATCTTATTTTTTCACAATCTCAACGTCAAAAACTCAACACAAAGTCACTATCCACCCAGACCCAAATGACACCTCCATAGCGCCAACCACTTGCCGCCCCAGACCCAACCGCCACCACAGACCAAACCGCAGCCGCCCTCACTCACGGCTGGTTTGGCGCCCCCAGAGCCTTGGCGCCCTTGCCATGAGGCAAGAAAAATTGGCCTCCCGCCGGCACTGGCTCGAACATCTAACTCTAGTGAAAACAACAATCAGTGGTTGAATTGATAATCGATTGGTGTCTCATGCGAATGATTCGCGATCGATCCCCAGTCCAATCTACCTTGTTGTTTTCTTTTATTTTTTAATTATAGAACAAATCAATTGTGAGACAACTGACAAAATGCAACCAAACTTTTACATTGGTGATAGCGAGAATTCCACTTTTATAATTGCCACTTTCTATTTTGATAATCAACTTATTAAATAGTTCATCTTGACAAAGTAGAGGATCTCTTATTCAAATTATATGGCTACACGTAAACCAAACCAATCTATAAAATTGCTTATGAATGTCTCTAAATCTAAATTAATAATAAAATTAATTTAAAATCAACAAAATTGCCTAATAATAATCGGATTTCTTTGTGCTCTTCTCAATAGCAAACTAATATCTTGAAAAAGTGTTTTAAGAATAATTGGGAACGGGTGCCCAATGGATTGGAGAATGTACTTTTGCCGTGCTCTCGTATGCACAAGTAACTCATGAGTTTGTGCTGTCTGAGTTCTTAGGAATTATACTTTGGTTTTTCTCTTGTTGGAACTGATTTTGTTATTTCGGTGATAAATTGTGAATATGACATAATAAGAAGATTATAAAAAAGTACATTTGAATTTATAAATATTTTTATTATTCTAGAACATTTTAAATTAAACTAAAATTCAATTTTAAAAATTCAAAGTAATTTCAAGCTCACTGTAGACAAGAAAAACATTGAGCACTGTGCTTGAAACGAATTGAAAAACGACCAACCGGTGCTGGTGAGGGTTCTGGTTATGAAAATTGTATTTGCCTAATACCTTTTGATTGCTTAATATTCAATGTACCGATGTATCTCCATGTCGTCGTTCATGATCGAGTTGTGTAGTTGTGTACTTGTGCAGTAACATTAAGTTTTGTGTTGATACCAAACTAAATCGACTGGACAGACAAATTCGTAGTCGTAACCGTTGACACAACGAAAGAAACAATGGGGGTTCGGGTGAATGAAGTCACACTGTCCACGGACTTGGTTCCAAACCAACATATTGGGACAGTCATACTCGATGGCATGGCCATCAACACAACGAATGAATTTGTGTGCGTTCGAGGGGTGAATGCAAAAAACGTTCGTTTGAGCACATTAATAATCGAAGCTGATTTCGGTTGAGAATTGTAAAAAAGAATTAGATAATGCAAACAAATGTTATTTATTAATGTTCAATTGCAATTGCGAAGACAAGTAGAGCAGTGAGTGAATGCATTTTTGGGTTCAGTTTGATTATTACAATAATCCAATTGTTTTGATTTGATTCAAAGTCAACCAATCCTTAAATATGTTTTGCACTTCATGAAAGTCACATCACAATCAACAAAGTATTAATTGATCACTCGATTAAGCCAAAGCCAAAACAATCTAAAAATAGTATAACAACAACATCACATGATTACACTTTGTTGTCGATCAGACGACGCAGAGGAAGCAATCCCTACTCAAATTACAAAGTGACAGTTTACAATGATGATCACGATAAGTGCAGCACTCAACTCAATTAACCCATTATCAAACATCTAACCTCACAATCTAACACAATCAAGTGTGCAATACCTCGAGATCGAACCTGATTGTTCTCGATTTTAACTCAAGTTGATTTTTTTGATTGTTTAATCATTAAGTGTCAATTGATCTAAACCGGCAGTGAAATCTGAGGACAGGTCAAATGTTGCTCTCGAGTGGCAACTACCTCTGCATTGACAGGTTTGTGCGGATCGGCAACAACCGGGCCACTTGTCCAGTCGCACTATCCACGGACTTGGTTCCACACCAACATATTGGGACAGTCGTACTCAAATGTACGGCCATCAACACAACAAATGAATTTGTGTGTGTTCGAGGGGTGAATGTAGAAACCGTTCGGTTCAGCACATTGATAAGCGAAGCTGATTTCTGTTGCACAGTGCACATTCTTGTAAAATTGACTGTCCATGGCGAACACAACAAGTGAACACACCATAAAGTAAAAAAGGTTTGGCAGAAGTAGAGAATTGTATTGCAGACTTCCTTGGGGTAAAAAGTCTTGTTTGCAAGTCCTGGAGTCCACCTACGGTTCGCGAGAGAGGGAGAGAGAGTGAGTGAGTGAGTGAGTGAGTGAGTGAGTGAGTGAGTGAGTGAGTGAGTGAGTGAGTGAGTGAGTGAGTGAGTGAGTGAGTGAGTGAGTGAGTGAGTGAGTGAGTGAGTGAGTGAGAGAGAGAGAGAGAGAGAGAGAGAGAGAGAGAGCAGTCCCAACTTAGGAAGCACAAAGTTTGCAATGATGGTCCCGGTAAGTGACTCAACTCAACTAACTTTTTGCTTCATTAACTCACACAACTATTTCACAAACTAATACAATCGAGTGTGCAATGCCTCACGATCGCACCTAAAAGCTCAAGTAGATTTATAATTGTAATCATTGAACACACCACTCAGAATTCTGAGGCCAATGATGTAAGTAATTGGGGCCAGGCAAGACACACTTTCGAAAGTGACACATTGTTGTTCTACCTGACCGACCAGTTAGCGTGTGTTGCCGCCAAAAGAATACTGTTCCATATACAGACCACACTTTTGTGGAGGGACGTTAGCACACCAATTCGAATCGTCCTGTATACTACCACAATCATAATTAACTGTATGTGTAATGATTTGTGAATGCCATACAGACTAAACCGACTCCACTGGACAGCAGTGCAGCCCCGTGCAGTGAGACAATTTTTCAATTCATGAAACCAGCACTATACAACCGATTTTAAAGCCAATTGTAGGTCTAACAATTGTAAGACGAGTACAGTGCTTGATTATCATTTGCAAGTGCAGTGTTCTTTTTGAAATAGCATGCATCAAATGGGCAGTCAAGTATGCGTTCGGTGCTATTGCCTTAACGGACTAACATTATCTCTGGTTAGTATGTGTTCAAACTGACACATACAACGGGCCAATGATTGCCACTGTTTGTGAAAAAAATGCAAGTGATAGAGAACAGAGGCGGTCTGACTGATATCCCAATCAAATTGATTAGTTGGCTCAATGTGAGCATGGTGCCAATTGGGCATCTCCATTGATAAGTTGGACAGTGAAGCTCCATTTGCAATGTGAAAGTTAATTAACATTTAAGGGAACTGTAGTTATAATGTGGACGCATTTGTGCGTTCTCTAGTAACTGACATAGGAGCAGTGGTCTGCAGTTTTGTGGGACTTCAACTCGAAAATGCTGCTGACTGAGTACAGTTGGCTATGATTATCGCTTGATTCGACTAATATAATCTTGAAATTTGGGGTTTGCTTTATTGAATATACATGTATTATGTTACATGAGAGATTCGCCGCGCAAATGAAAATTCAATTTGTAGTGTAGTCACATTCGTTGGCACGAATATTCCATACGAGATCGGCCGCACAGTAATTCTCGAACAGTTGGCCATTGATGCAAAGAAGGAATTTGTGTGGATTGGTTGAGTGGACAAATTGACCGTTAGGTGATGGACAGTGTTGGAGTTAATCTGCATTGTGAATGATGACTTTGGGTGTTTCGGGATGAATCGGTCGAATTATCGCTTCATTGTATCCAGTTGTGTAGTCACATTGAGTTTTGTGCTGATTCCATACCAAATTGGCTGGACAAACAAACTCGTGGTCGTAACCGTTGACACAACGAAAGAAACGATGAGGATTGGGTGAATAAAGTAACCGTTCTGCTGGGGACAGGTCAAATGTTGCTCTCGAGTGGCCACCACTTCGGCATTGACTGGTTGGTGCGGATCGGCAACCACCGGGCCACTTGTCCAGTCGCACTGTCCACGGACTTGGTTCCATACTAACATATTGGGACAGTCGTACTCAAAGGCACGGCCATCAACACAACGAATGAATTTGTGTGTGTTCGAGATGTGAATGTAGAAACCGTTCGGTTGAGCACATTGATAAGCGAAGCTGCTTTCTGTTGAGAATTGTAAAAAAAATAAGATTATGCAAATCAAATGTTAATTAGAAACTCACCAATTGCAATTGTGAAGACAAGTAGAGCAATGAGTAATTTCATTTTTTGGGTTTGGTTTGATTATTACAATAATCCAATTATTAGGTTGTTGGATTCAATGTCAACCAGTCTTTAAATATATTTTGCATTTTAACAAAGTCACATCACAATCGACAAAGTTTAATTGATCACTCGATTAACCAAATCCAATACAATCTAAAAATAGTACAACGACAACAACAACATCACATGATTGCACTTTGTTGTCGATCAGACGACACAGAGGAAGCAATCCCAACTTAAATCACAAAGTCACAATTTACAATGATGGTCACGATAAGTGAAACACTCAACTTAATTAAACCATTATCAAACATCTCACCTCACAATCAAACACAATCGAGTGTGCAATACCTCGAGATCGAACCTGATTGTTCTCAGTTTTAACTCAAGTTGATTTCTTTGATTGTTTAATCATTAAGTGTCAATTGATCTAAACTTGCAGTGAAACCTTTTCTGAGAATTGCAATCAGTGGCACAGTGTAGAGAGATTGGCCATTGCTTCACAAGTGGTTCAAAATGAATTAGTTTAGCAATAATGTCGTGTCACCTGATGGCCGGGTTGAAAAAATGAGACTGTGGCCATTGTTACGCTGTGCGTTATAACGCCGTTCAACAATAGAGCACTCTTTGAAGCTCATCTCTCGGTCAAAGTGCTAACATTGAGTATATGAATCATATCGAGTAAAATCAAGATCACCCACTACCATGGAAAAATCGTCACTGCTCTCTTGTCTCAATTAAGGTAGTACTAAACAAATCGAGTTGTACCTGAAGTCAATAACTTTGAATATCAAGTATTTGTGTTGATTTCGGTGGTTAACTGAATGATTGGCCAAAAGTTAGTGTGAGTTGTTTGAATCTAAGTCATGAGAGGTCGCCACCGTCTGCATAGGCAAGGCTGGCAATCTCAGTGGCTATGTGCCCGTTGGCCAGCACACAGCAGTAGGATCGAACCGATCGAGAGTACTTTGCAGTGGCCTTTCGCGAGCAAGCATACATCATCGAGCAATGCATTGCGGTCACTAACTTAGGTCTAGGTCTTTACTGTGATGATGGAAGATTATGGGCTTCGGTCGCCCGTCAACCTTGTCAAGCAAACAACAACAAAACCGATCACGGGACAATTGGTCACGAATGTGCGAGTTAAAACGGAGCACACACGGCACTCACTCAGTAGCATTCGAACGACACCAGGCAACAGTCGGGCAAGCATAGACGCGCGCTTTGCTCAAACTGTGTTTCGTACTGTTTGGCTGCTGTTGTGCATTTGTCTGTGTGTTTGATTTGAAACAGGAACATCACTAAAACTTGATCAACAAAGTGTGTTTATGCAATGTGTTTGAATATGATTGAGTCAGTCAGATCGATCAGGGTTTCACATTGTCCACCACTAGTCCACTCGTATTCCAATTGAACGTATCACTTTCATGTTTAGCGTTGGTTTGATCCAGTCGGAGTTCACGATTGTGTGGCAGTGGTTCACTCGTTGACTGTGCTCTGTCACTGTATTAGTGCGAAACGGTGCCCTGGCACTCTACTTACAATTGTAACAAACAATTCGATCTTTATCTGATCAAATTGTGTTCAATGTGACATCCACATGAGAAGCACATACTAACTCGAACAAAATCATGCAGCCTCAGCGAGGTATGCACAGGCAAACAGACCGGCACACAACACGACTGCAAACAGCATTCACTACAATATAAATCGGCACCGGTCGAATATGATCATCTCTAATTTGACCACCTGCAACAAAGCAAAGACACACTGCTGCAGTTGCAATTTACGATTTAATGTCTGCATCAATACTGGACAAACGCAACTTTGTGTTTTTCTTCATCATCATCTTCAACACCACGAGCATCTTGCCTCACATTCTTTTCGCATTTAGAACAACCCAAACCTGTGCTCATCTGAACAACCCTAGTCAATGACTGTTGGCGAGCATGAGAATGCGGCATGGCCCGTTTGATGGTCCAAGCAATACGTCACCTGCACTTAAGCCATCACAACCAATGCATTACGGCAAGTCATATTTACCTGGAGAATTAGGACGATTTTAATTTGATTATTTAGTGATATATTTAAACTATTTGTATGTCTTTTATTAGGTAAAAATAATGATAGAAGTAGATAATAATGACCATCATCATCGTACACCGTCATCGCTGGTCGCCAGTTGAGAGAGTGAGTGAAAGAGAGAGAGAGAGAGAGAGAGAGAGAGAGAGAGAGAGAGAGAGAGAGAGAGAGAGAGAGATGCACAACACTGCATCTATCACACAGCACACAGCCAGTGAGAAACCAAGTCGATCGAGTGCAGTGAATCACATCCGAGATGGCAATCGGTGCTGTTGGTGAGGTTTGTTCATTCGCTCTTACTCTGTGTACTGCTGCACTCGGCGTTGAGACACAATGCGAATTGACTTTTGCGTTAGTTATTTGTGTTCTCGTGTCTGTAGCGGCAGGACTGTGCTTTTCACTTTCCCTCAGTCATCAGTCGGCTCTTTAGGTGCATGCCCTTGTCACCTCTGCACTTATTTGTGTTTATCTTTGGTCTTGTTCCCATTGAAAGCTTTGGTTACCAATGAGGTGCACACGTGGTTTCTAAGACTTGAGTGAGTGGAACTCTTTGGCAAGTTCACACGAGCCCAATTAACACACGAAACACACAAAGATTGAATGACCAATTGAGGAGTTAAAAAATTGGTGGAATTTATGGGTCTCATGTCCTTGGCCAACAATTGTGGGTGTCTTTTTCTTATAATCTGCAGTTGCTGTGTCACAAACACAGAATTCCACCATTTGATCAGTCAAACTTAATGCACTCATTAAACAAATTGCTTGGACATCACACAACACACGCACATTCAGAACTCACCTCATTGTGCAATTATATCTCAGAATCTTCATCAGAAATCCAAGCAACCAAACAACTATTCCACAATAACAACAACTACAACACAAATCATGGCACAAATGGCAACGATGTGTGTGGTGTGTGTGCCTGTGTGTCTCGATTGCCATCACGCTCCCTCTCACGTTGCAGCACTCGTTCACTGTGCAGTGCAATGTGCACCATTTAGTGCCATTGACATTGCATTTGAATGTGGGCAAACATTGAGGCACTGCATTAAAACTGAGATAGAAATACACTCGAATTGACCAAAACCTTATTGGTCAATTATACAACGAGGCAATTGTGTCTTTATTAGCTAACATTTTGTTTATCATTTGTAGATCACTTGTCTACTCGGCCTCACTGTTCTGTCCCTGTTGCCCTTGCCATTTGCAGACAGTGCACATGCTTGTAAGATTGGCTGTCCATGGCGAACACAACAAGGAAACACACTAAAAAGGTTTATTGGCCAAGGCAAAGGTAGAGAATTGTACAGAAGACTTCCTTGGGGTGATAAGTCTTATTTGCAAATCCTGGAGCCCACCTATAGTTCTCGAGGGAGAGAAATTGAGAGAAAGGGATAGAGAGAGAGAGAGAGAGAGAGAGAGAGAGAGAGAGAGAGAGAGAGAGAGAGAGAGAGAGAGAGAGAGAGAGAGAGAGAGAGAGAGAGAGAGAGAGAGAGAGAGAGAGAGACAGAGAGACAGAGAGACAGACAGAGACAGACAGACAGACAGAGAGAGAGAGAGAGAGAGAGAGAGAGAGAGAGAGAGAGAGAGAGAGAGAGAGAGAGAGAGAGAGAGAGAGAGAGAGACAGAGACAGAGACAGAGACAGAGACAGAGAGACAGAGACAGAGACAGAGACAGAGAGAGAGAGAGAGAGAGAGAGAGAGATTAATGCTATGCGTTCCAATGCCGTTCAACAACAGAGCACTCTTTGACGCTCATCCCTTAGTCAAAGTGCTTACATTGAGCAAACAAATTAATTCGAGTCAAATCAAAATCAACCACTACAAACATCGAGACATCGTCGTTATTTTCTAGTCTCTATCAAGGTAGCAATCAACGAATCGAGTGGTTGATAACTTTCAATGTTGAGTCAAGTATTTCTGTTGATCTCTCTGATTAACAGGATGATTGGCCAAAAGTTAGTGTCAATTGTTTGAATCTAATTCATGAGAGATCGCCACCGTCTCAATATGCAAATCTGGCAACCTCGCAGCAATGTTCCCATTGGCCAGCATACAGCAGTAGGATTGAACCGATCGAGAGTACATTGCAGTGGCCACTCGCGAGCAAGCATTCATCATCGAGAAATGCATTGCGGCGTGAGAGGTTTGTTCACACATTTGATCTATTCAGCGAGAAGTTTTGTGCCATTGAGGATAACTAAAAGTCTTTCATACGTTAATTTGCGTTCATGGTGTGAACAATCACAATATCATTACCCGAACCTTAACCAGCCCCGGTTGTTACTGCGCCCAACAAGTGCAATGCTCGACACCACTAGTGAATCTTTGTTGGTCGTTGGCCTGAGACTGCCTGTGGGACCAAATGTGCATCATGTAGCCAGCACCGTCGCACCGGTTATATCAATTTGTCCTCATATGAATACTCACCGCATTTGACTGACACATAGTAGGTATAGGAGACATTTCATAAGTCCATTTCGATATTTGTCGCTTCGAGTGCATGATCATTGCGGCCGCTCATTTTGTCGCCGGTTTGCGGTACGCCAGTGCCACTTTCTCAGGTCTATGTCTTTATTGTGGTTATGGGTCTCGTTCTCCCGTCGAGGTTATCAACGAAACACCACCAACACCGATTACAGCACATTTGGCCACGAATGTGTGTGTTAGCACTGAGCACACACAGCACTCTCTCAGTGGCTTTCGAACGGCAGAGCACCAAGCCTTGGTGCCAATAGTGCAGCCTGCAATGCCAACAAGCATAAACGCGCGCTTTGCTCAAACTGTGTGACATTTGGCGTACTGTTTGGCTGCTGTAGTGCATCTGTCTGTGCGTTTGATTTGAAACAGGAACATCACTAAGACTAGGCCAATAAAGTGCATTTATGCAATGTATTCGCAAATGATTGAGTCAGTCTGATAGATCAGTGTGGCACACTGTCAACTCGTATTCAGATTGAACCAACCACTCTCATGTTGAGCGTTGGTTTGATTGGGTTGGTGTTCACGATCTTGATGCAGAAGTTCACTCGTTGCCTGTACTCTGGCAAACGTAACAGTAACAGTGCAAAACGGTGTTTTTGTTTTGTAACAAACAATTAAATCAATGTCTAGTTAAATTGCATCCCCAAGTGCATTGCGTTGACATTCATTTGAGAAGCACACACTCACTCGAACAAATTCATGCTGTAGCACAAACAAATAAAACTGCACACAAGCCGACTGCAAACAGCATTCACTACAATATAAAGCGAAACAAGTCGAATAGGATCATTTCTAATTTGACGACCACCAACAAAGCAAAAACACACTGCACTGCACACTTTACGATTACATGTATCCAATACATCAATACTTGACACACGCAACTCGGCGTTCATTCACATCATCATCATCGTCACCACCACCAGCATCTTGCTTCACAATCTTGCCGTTCGGTTCAACACCACCAACAGTTCGGTTCACATTGGATGATAAATTTGGCTGTGTTGTGGAGACTCAAGGAACATTTTAATTTGATTATTGGATGATATATTTAAACTATTTGTTTGTCAGTTATTAGGTAAAGATTATGATATAAGAAAATAATAATTATCATCATTGTACACCGTCATCGCTGGTGGCCAGTTGTGAGAGAGAAAAGAAAGAGCGAGAGAAAGCAAGACATGGACAAGACTAAAGTTATCCTCACTCGAGTTGGCTCGCACACAGTGAGACACCAAGTCGATCGAGTGCAGTGGCAAGTGAATCACAGCAGAGATGGCAATCGGCACTGTTGGTGAGATTTGTTCATTAGATTTACTCTGTGCACTGCTGCACTCAGCGTTGAACACAAAGCAAATTGACTTTTACGTTAGTTATTTGCGTTCTCGTGGCATCACTGCTGTCTGTTCAGGCAGGTCAGTGTTTTTACTGTCGACGCCGCTCTTTAGGTTCATGCTCTTGTTTATCTTTGGCTTGTTTCCATTGAAATATTCGGTTACCAATGATGTGCACACCTGTTTTTTAGACTTAACTTTGTGGAACTCTTTGGCAAGTCCACACGAACACAATTAACACAAGCAACACACAAAGATTGAATAACCACTTGAGGAGTTTAACAATTTGTAGAATTTTTGTGCCTCATGTCCTTGGACAACAATTGTGGGTGTCTTTTTTTATAATCTGCAGTTGCTGTGTCACAAACACCGAATTCCATCATTTGATAAGTCAAGCTCAAAATTCACTCATTAAACCGACTGCTTGGACATCACACAACACATACATATACAGAACTAACCTCATTGTGCAATTATATCTCAGAATCTTCATCAGAAATCCAAGCAACCAAACAACTGTTCCACAATAACCACAACTACAACACAAATCATGGCCCAAATGGCAACGAAATATCACTTAGCACAGAGCTCTCCACACAACACACCGCACAACAAACAGCACTCAGTCAGCGCTTTCGAACGTATCGAACCAACCGATTCTACTGATATTAAATTAAAATTAAATTTCAAATCAAAATGAAATAGAAAATAGAAACAAAGTGTTTATTATCAAAGATAACTCAAATAATAAATTCAATTAATGAAAAATAATCACATTATAATAAGAATTGTGTAATTAATATATAATTATTGTATATTTGGAAACATTAATAAATTGGTTATAAAGATTAATAAAGTGTAAACATATACGAACAGTATAGAAAAAGAAAATAAAAATAGATAAACGATATCAATAATTAGATAAGAAAATAAACAAAAAAGAAAATAGAAAAAATGACAACCGAACCGAACTTCTTTTGGATTCAACCAACAGATCGTCTACTGTTGTTCACCATCTTCATCCGAATCAGCGACATCGATCACAGTCGGTGAAGTATTGGACGAGTCAATTTGGGTGACATTACGTTCGGTTTGTTGCTTCTGTCCAACCTGACCAGTCGACACAGTTGGCACAGACGGCCCAGTAACCGTAGAGTGAGAGACTTGAGTGGTCTGTGGTTTGCGTCCACGAGTTGACTGAACGAGTCCACTATGACGCCGTCCTTCAGTTGATTGCACCAGTCCACCTCGACCATTTCCTCGGCATGTGCCAGCTCCACGGGCCGACTGTCGTCCCCAAACAGAGACAGTCGATTGAAGGCTTCCTGAAGTGCTTGCCAGACTACTTGAAGTGATCACTTTTGTCAAATTGTTAAATGAATTAAGGATATGTTGACCTCTACTGTTGGCCAGTAATTGAACTTTTGCCTTCAAACTGTTCAATTGGGAACTGATCGATACAATTAGGCCATTTGTGGTATGTGGTGATTGGCGGACTAGTGGCTGCTTCTGAGGATGGTCCAATTGCGGGTTGATGACATTGCCCGGTGGTGAGTTTGAAATCGCTTCACTTGCAAATCGAGTACACTGTTTCTTGTTTGGTGGACCAGTCGAGACAGTTGACACTGCTGGCGATGCATTCGAGAGGTTGGCTACTTGCTTGGTCTGTTTGTTACGAGTGCACACTCGGCGGTGGGCTTGATCCAAATTTGAGTTATTTTCTACGCTCAATGCCATAGAATGATTAGTTCGGATTGGTGCAAGTGCACGCAGAGGCGATTGTGATTGTCCACGACGTTCCTCTCCACGAGGACTAGTCAAAAGAATTGGCACTGGTTGTTCCTCGATGGTGGTTGTCAATAGACTTGACGCAACTTGATTACTTCTCATCGATGGTACAATCACAGTTGGCTGAACATCAAACGAGGTTGAATTGACGAAAATAGTGGCGATTGACATGGATGGTACTGCGCGTGGGGGTTGATGAGTTACCGAGATATGTTCATTGCAGACTTGATTGAACACTTTGGGTTGAGGTTGATACAAAGTAGTGTTTGGCGCAATAATCGATTCCGTCTGCGGATTTCTTTGGGTTGTTGAATGTTCGTGCTCGGATGATCGTGATCGACGACTTTTGTTATTCACATAAGGATTATTGAAACCAATTGGCGCTGGTGGAATTGGGAGTTCAGGAATTTCCATGATCTGACGATTACGCTTTCGAATGCATACCTTAGGTTGAGATGCTACCAAATTGGGCACCGACTGTGACTGATCAATTGAGGCTGGGAGCAAGTTACTTGATGGGACAGAAGTACGCAAGACATGTTCAGCTTTTTTGAGGGTTGGCAATTTAGGTTTTTGTTGACTCAAAGTTGATTTACGCAGTTCGATCGGTTCTCTTCGGTAGTTACCTCGGTTTGGTGCAAGTGAACGCGCTGGCGGCTGTGACTTGCTACGGGTTACTTGAGAACTTGTCGAATCGATTGTCACCGGTGGAGTGACACTTGAAGCCATTGAAGAGGAATTCAAAGTTCTTTCATTTTGCATTGATGTATTTGCGCCGGTAGGAGGCTGCGATTTGCTACGCAGTTGCATTCCATGAGGTTTGGGCAAACCAACTGGCACTGAGGGTAATACACAAAATAAGACAACAGCAAAAAAAGGCATTTTGATATTTACCTGAAGTTTGTGGTTGTGCCAAATTGCAAGCATTCACATCGACAGACTCAACTTGACTACTGTTTTGAGTTGTTGAAACATCTCCAGTCGAGGGTTGCAGTACAGGAGGAGTAGTAGAAACTATTGGCACAGTTGACTGTTCACGCACGGACTCTGACGCTTCCAAGGAATGTCGATTGTCTCCATGATCGACCAGTTCGGGCAATGGCACTTCAGAATTGGTGATGTCAACTTGGTTTAATGTATCTTGACTAGTACTTGTAACTGATGTAGGCTTACTCGCAGAAGGCATCACATCATCCGAGCCCGTCACAACAACATCAGTCACGATTGGTCCAAATGAAATTGGACGCGAAGGTTTAGATGATTTACGTTTTGCTAGAAGCAGGGCCCGTTGACTACATATTATAGTACACATCTTCGGTTGAGATGTCTTCGAGATTTCATTTGCCTTTTGAGAATTTCTTTGGTTTGGAGTACGAGATGACTCTGATTGACCGATTTGTTCTAGTGGCAATTCACTTGAGACAGAAGTACTCAACACAAGTTGACCATTTTGATTTGTAGGCAATTTAGGTTGTGCTTGATCCAAAATAGACTTATTTGCATCGGTCGGTGTCATTTGACTGTTACTTCTGATTGGTGCCAGTAAACGCGGAGGTGACTGTGACTGAGTTCCAAGTTCTTCGTGACCATTCAAACCAGCAGACAGCATAGGACAAGATGGTGATAAAGAAGACGAAGCATTGAATGATTGTTTCTTGTTCTCATGATTGGGGAGTGGCTGATCCAAATTGGTGGTGTTCGCCTGTTCAATTTGATGATTCTTTGGTATGGATGTTTCCGCACGGGCTGGTGACTGCAGTTCATCACTTGGTTGCTTTCCTTGAGTAACTAGCAAACCGATTGGCACTGGGGGAAATTGACATGTTAATTCAGGGTGAACAAACCTATTTAGATCTTTACCTGAAGTTGGCGGTTGTTCCGAATTGCACAGGTTCACTTCGATCGGGTCAGTTTGGCAACTTTGATCAATTAATGAACCATCTCCATTCAAGGGTGGTGCCTGAGTTGCTTTATCGAGACATTGCTTCTTTCTAGGAGGTTCAGTTGAACCAATTGGAACTGATGACGATGTACAAGAAAAGTTGAGAGATTGAGGAGTCTTTTGGTTTATTTTTCTATGATGAAGTTGAGACATCATCCGATCAAATTCTTTCTTCAACTCGGCAAGCCTTTTACGGGCAGTGATCCAATCAGTGTGCCAATCAGTTGCATTCGAGACTCGTTGATTAGTTTCATTCGTGATTGGTTTGGGTTGAGGATGTTCCAAGTTGGAAGTGTTCGCTGGCTTTGGTGCACTTTGGTCATTCTTGCTTGTGGCTGCTTGAACAACAGTTGGCGACTGCGAATGATCTTGTGCTTGCGTTCCATTTGGCTCAAGCAAACCGAGTAACACAGTGAGCAATTCACTTGACAGATCAGAAGAATCAGGGGTGTCTTGATTTTCTTCTCGAGTAATTGGTTGATCAAAATGACACGAGTTCACCTCGATCGATTCAATTTGGCCACTTGGTCGAGTTGGTGATGTTGAACTACGATTCGACGATTCGGGTTGGCTGCGACGTCTTTTTCCACGAGAACCACTCGAATCGAATGGCGCTTGGAGTGATGCACACGAACTGTCAGGAGCATCATCTTGATCTCTTTCTCGTGTTGGTGGTAGTACCAAATTATCAGAAATCATCTCGATCGATTCAGTTAGGTTACTACGATTTGTTGATGCATCCGTACGATTCGGGGGTTGAGATTGACTACGGAGTCCCATTCTAGGAGGTGAAGTCTCAGTCTTTGGCACTGATGGCAATGGATTCGAGGCTGCAGAAACAATCGAGACTTGCTCATTTTTATTGGCGAGTTGATGAGTTTCTGGTTGTTCCAATTTCGGTGTTATCATCTCAATCGAAGGAATCTGATTGCCACTTCTTACTTGTGTACGTTCACTTGTTGGATGCTGCTCACTCTCGTTACTGTAAGGAGGGAGATTAAACTGATCAAGTATGGATGGATCAAAGTCAAACGGATTTATAGCCAAAATAGGACCAAGACCACTTGGATGTTGAAACAGTAGTTTGCCATCAGAAGTGGACTTCTTTTTTGATTGGTTTGACTTTCGAGGCACTTTTGGTGGTGGCGGTTTCAAGGTTGGCGCTGAAGGAATCATCCATTGGAGCATTGCAATTCGAGTACTGCGACGAGGCGGTTCCGACTGATTATGGCGTTCTTTTCCGCGACGACCAGTCGAATCGATTGGCTCTGGGAGCGATTCACGTGAAGTGTCCGGAGTAACAAACGCATCTTGATCTCCACTTTGATTTGGTGGTAGTTCCAAATTGTCCTCGTTCGCATCGATAGATTCAATTTGATAACTTTGGCGAGGAGAAGCACCAATACTATTGGACGGTTGTGATTGAGTGGCGGGTTCATTTCCACTTAGACCAGCCGAATCGATTGACATTGGCGGCAATGCACTTGAAGGGTCAGGCGAAGTGACTGCATTTGGATGGTCTTCTTGAGTATGCAAATCAGCTACAATTTGTTCTAAATTACGTTTCTTGTTTCCGATCGATGCGAATTGACCACTTGTTTGAGTTGGTTGGAGGGAGGAAGTAGGTTTAGGCTGATAAATCGATTCCAGATTGGTACCATCCAATGGGCCACTGTTCATGCGAGTTGGGTTGTCCATATTTGGTTGTTGAACATTGTCTTGTGAATACTGACGGTAACGCCCGTAACGAGTACGCAGAATTAGATCGGCAATATGAAAACTCATACCACGTACACCAGTTTGTTCAGTCGATTCCTTAAATCTTCGCTCAGCCTTGCTCATTCTCGGTTTAACCTTCTGTATGGACCGACGAGTTGATTTGCCTAAAAGAGAACAAACATTAACATTGACACATACAACAGACAAACATACCTGTGAGCTTTGAGCTTGCTATTGGATTGAGAACCTGTGATCCCACACTTGTCTCTTCCAAATTGGATGCGGACTGATTGGCGGACTCAGGTGTGCACTCAGTCTGAGATGCCGTATCGAGACAAGATAAAGTGCGCTTTGGAGTTGGTTGTTGTCGTTCAATACTTGAATTGGAGTCTGGCACTTGAACTGAAGGTTGAGTAGTACCTGTCGATTGGTGGATTGGTCCAACTAGAGCAAGTGGTTTGGTGGAATTGGCTTTGACATTTTTGTTTGCAATTGAAAGCAGCACTTTCTGCATTTCAATCGATTGTTCATCATCGCTGGTTTCAGATAATGTTAAAGGCGTTAATATCGCTGGTGGTTTTGACGATGATACTATGCCTGAAGATGTCGACGGTTGTTGAAAGTCTAGAATTTCCTGTGGTGTCAGTCCAACAAGATCACGAGAGGCGGCTGACACGGACCGATTGCATGATTTATCAATGCACGAGCTTGTTGAGAGTAAATTTGGAAATGCTGGAGATTTACCTGAATTCTTGCTAATTTGCGACTTGAAATACGAAGCTTTTGTAGTAGGTGTAGAATGGCGGACTGATGGAATTTGAGTCTCACTACTAAGTGGCACTTGAACATTTGATAAGTCGAGTCCTGTAGATGCAGAATAATCAACATTTGAGTGCAAATCTTGACTAGTTTCCAAGTCTTGTTGGTTCGAATTGGAATTGGTTTGATACAAGGAAAATAGTAGTTCCTGGAATTCTGGCGTTTGAGTGTAATCGTCCACATCGGGAACCACGAAACTTGTAAAGGAATCTCCTGTTGTGTTTTCATGGTACATAGCGTCCGGTGAATCCTTTGGTATTGATGCAGCAGCGTTTTCAGCTGCGGTAGCACAGGTTGGCTGGATGAACTCAACTTGGCCTTCAGTAAACGAGAAATCTGGATAGAAAATGTTCTGAAGGTTACGATTTGTACTTGACACGAACTTGGGATTCACAAAATATTTTGTATGCGTCGCTATTTGAGGTTTCGCTTTGATAGGTTCTGGCACATAGAGATCTTCCAAATCCCCAAATAACATCACGTCAGGTTTGAGTTGATCTGTGGTCGTGTTAGTGGAGTTGCCTTCTTGTCGGATTTGAGCATTGACCGAAAACGGAATGCTTGACTCGGGCACAGTGCCACCATCTTCTGGCTCTTCATTCATTTCGATCATGGTAGTCAGAGTTTCTAAAGTGGGAACTAAAACTATTTGTGAGTTAACACAAATTCATTAGGTGTCCACTTACCTGTTTCGGTGGCGTTGGTGGGTGAAGTGGAAGTAGCCATATCATCAGAAGTCACAGTTGAGGAGATGACTGGATGGAACGAGGCAGTAGCCGAAGTTGGGTAAAGGATGGGATCCACCCAACCTGGGACACACAGTTCAGGTTGAATGTTACTGGTGGTGGGTGGCACAAACGATTTGTAACCTTTGAAGGGAATGTCGTTGCTGCGGTCAGATGTGAACGACATTTTCGGGAGTTCAGCATAAGATAGAGAATCTTCAAAGGTGACATACTCGTCCAATCTCGGTGGCCTATAGTCCTTGCTGATAGGCGGATAAGGATCAGAGTGCTCGGATTCATCACCAGAGCTCAAAGTTTGGTCTGGAATGTTGAGATCTTTAGATGCTGACATATTGAGTTTTGCGATGAAATCTTTAAACTTTGTTACAGTAGAGTTGTCAGTATTGGACGATGACTCACGTTGAGCAGCTTGAACATTAGGGCGAAACATGTTGTTCCACGAACTGATCTGAGCATCACATATTGCCTTGTCTACACGAGCCTCTTCAGCTTCTTTACGCTCACGTTCGAGGCGTCCAGGTTCTGCCATAGCTTGAAGAAGCCGAGGTGGTGAGAGACCGCGGTTGGCACGGTTGAGGAAGTCACGTGGGAAACCGTAGGTTGACGCCAATGGTAGTGTGGGACGGGTTAGGTCTGGCTGGTTCGATGAGGTAGATGAGGAGGATAAGGATAAAGAGTGAGCAGGGCCACCATCGCGGTCACAGCCGCCGCCGCTACCACCACTACTTGCTGTCACGGTCGGTGACAGCCCAGGCTGGCTCGGCTCATTCGGGTTGGGAGCACCTCTCCCAATGGGCGTCTTCGTACGACTGTTATCGTCCATCGTCAGAGACGATCACTAAAAGATAGAATCCGGTAGTAGTAGAGGTGAGAGTTGAGTACGGGCACGTAGAAATCACAAGATAGAGTTTGAGTTGAGTAGAGCACGTTGCTTCGGCTAACACAAACGACTGTGTGAGAGTGAAGGCATGTTCTCCTCAAAAGCAGGAGAGGGAATGAGGTGTGAATGAGGTGGCGGTGAGGGCGCCCACAGTACAACCAGCAACGACTGTACAGTGTACACTCACTTGTTACTACTTGACCAGACGGCGGTCTGTTCAACACTCACTTCGTGCGCTGTCGTGTGTCATGATAATGAAAGCAGGTTTGGTTTGATTGCGAGACAATAGATGGCGCCACCGAAGCAACACATCGCATATTTGAGCGAGTGAGTGAGTGAGTGACAACGGTCGCTCAAAGCATGTTTATGTATGGCAGCGTATTCAGAATATCGTTTTTAGCACTAAAATTAGAGCAAACACTTCAGTTTTGGCCACTGCTGCTGTAAGTGGAATACATCGTGCCTTTCCAATCGTGTTCTGTCCTCCACCGATTGTCATCATTTCGAGTAACTTCATCCACTTGACCCGTTTTGTGTCGCCACTGCTTCTCCAATCTGTCCGAGTTGACCATATGCTGCATCACTAGAACATTCGCGTTCCTGACTTTGCTGAGTGTGATTGTTACCGCTTGAAGCAACCGACTACTGACGATCCTACATTGCACTCCACATACAAGCCCAATCACATCGTACCCACCCAAAGATGGCCTCCCCGGATCAGGTGTTACATTTAGTGGACCATCTGAGCAACTTTGAACGTGTGCCAAACGAACTTGGTGTAATCATACTGAAACAAATTCCCCTTTTCATGCAAATCAAAGTTGGCCAAGTGTCCACTAAATGTAACACCTTTCGACAAATGACAACCGCGTTACATACAACACTTTATATCTGTCTCACCAGTGACAATGTCGACCAGTCATACGAACGTGTTGAACTTCCAAATCGGTCGTTTCTAGAAGGAATCGACCATTTATATGGTAACAATGAGAGACATGATGCAGCACTCAGGTCCCAACTGTACAATTTGGGCCTAATTATCAATGTGGACAGATTGGATGTAACTCGTCTTGAAGCCATACTCAATCAAATTGGAGATATGTTTCCCAGTTTGAATGAGATTACCTTTTTGAGTAGTCGAATTACTGCACTCGAATTACGATTCATCAATCAGGCGCTGATTGAATGGAATGCTGGATTGCAAGTGTTGAAGCTTTACATGGGTAAAGTAAATGACCTTGAAATGGACCTGCCCGCAAAAAACCATCAATGGGTTGTGCTATTAGACAAACTGCAAACTTTGACCAAACTGCACTCACTCACAATTAACTGTACAGAACGAGTACTCGAAATTTACCAAGGGGTCATACTTTAATGACGTCATCAGCATAGGGGGTATGGGGGTATTTGAGGGCTGATGACGCTTTGATGACGGTGGGATAGGGGGTGTCTAGCCCTCGATGACGTCATCAAGGTTTTGGTGCAATCTTGTGCCATTCTTATGACCTTAATACGATGTTTGTAGTCACCCATACCCCAGGCCAGTCCGCTTATAATTATCGGTAAACGCAGAATGGCTTCACTTTCGCATGATTTTGACAGGAATAATACTTCCTCATGAGCATTTTGGGTCACATTTAGACAAATCTTTGAATTGTATCAACTTGGAGTTGGAAAATAAAACTTTCAACATGCTGGAAATGCTCTTTCTGAAGTGTGGTTGATTGGTCGGTTGATACAGTCATCGATAGTGAACCAATCGTTGCAAAGTACATCGATCCAGGCAAACCGAAACCAACCGTTCAGTTGCAAAATGAGAAGTGAAAAGCAAAATACGTTATGAGTAGTCAATATTTGCTTCAAATCGTTAAATGCAACGACAAGTGTTGTAAGCCATTTCGAAGCAGCATCAATCGAGTGTTGCAAGATCTTTTTTTGCAACCTCCAATTTTATTTAGTCAAAGAGAAAGAGGACCATTTGCATCTACTGATATCGAACTAGAAACAGGACGATTTTTCTCTCTTCAACAAAGAATGTGTTTGTCATCGTTCCATCTATCTACAGAATTCAAATTTGATTACTATTACCCATCGGTTCATCACAAAATCAAATCTCAGGTCTGAAAAAAGTTTGATGTCTATTTTTGTTCACAGAAAGCAATGAAGTTGCATACACCGAAAAGTGATCTTGATGAATCAATGTCAGAATCGTATCCAGAAACTGATGCGATACTTAAATTGACGAGGATACTAAACTGAAGATAATTTTGGCTTTGATGAGGCAGCTGGTAAATACCACCTCGAGGTACCAATTTTGACGATTGAACAAATTACGACTCCGTTATATATGAAGGAAAATCCGAACTCAGCATCCATTCCTGGACCTCATCCGATAGTTGCTTTAGATGAGGATTCTATCTAAGATAACTTGTTTGATTGTTCCTGTTTATCATCAATACATTAACTAAATATAATATGTTTGTATATGATGACGTCATTTTTAGGGGGGAGGGTATGGGTATGTCTGATGATGACGGTTTGATGACGAGGGGGTATGGGTGTATCGAAAAACCCAATTTTGTGATGACGTCATTAAAGTATGACCCCCAAAGAGTTAAAACTCAGCCAAATGAGCCTCTTTTCCCAATATTGGCACAATTAAGCGAATTCTATTTGAGCACAAACGACTACCCGAGCCGAGACTTGATTTATAGTTCGTTTGAGCCTTTAGATGTGCGCAACCCTCTTGAACGTGCTGGCGTAAAGTTCTCACGCGATTTGAACGGGGAGCTGTTCACCAAATATGCCAACCTGGGACAACATATCACCAGTCGATTCACCCACCTAAATGAAGAAGCTCTGTCACCTGGTCAGTTGCGTTTGGTTGCTCGGTCATTTACCTCGATCACAGTTTTGGATCTTACTTGGATCACCCAAGAACACAACTACAAGAGCACAATGGCTCATCTCTCACAGTTGGCAAATCTCATTGAGTTAAATATCCACGTTTATCGAGATTTTGGTCTTCTAAACAAGCAAAGTGAAGCAGACACTCTAGTGACACCAATCCCATCTGTCAGGAAACTATACCTCTATATTAATTGGCAGAAACATGGCATTGTCAAAAAGTTGTGCATTCACCAAATGTTTCCTAATGTAGAGCGTTTGGATGTTTGTAACTCAGCCTCTTATTGCTGGTCAAAGAAGTGTGCTCAAGTTGAAGACCACTTTGGACACAATGAAAACGCGTTTCATAATTGTATTTCCTATTTTCTCGATCCGCTGAAACCGGTCATCAGACGACTTGGAGTGGAACATTTCCGTTGTGATTATATGCATTATAGGGATACTGTTCCGGGATTTATTCGCACTTATTGTGAGTCAATCAAGGAGTGAGACACAAACACGTTTGATTTTATCTTTAATCTTTTGTAATGACAATAACCTTATCCTTTTAATCATAACATTATAAATATATATTCAAAGCCAACGCAGTTGATCACCAGGCCAACTTCATCTTGACACTACATTGAGAGGCAAGTACGGCGCCACAAACAGAACAATTGGATCATCCGTGTGCCAACGCATTAGATGGAAGAGACCAAACTGGATGTCCGTTTTGCTGCGAGTCTGTTTCTCCATATAACTGGCCTTCGTGTCCTGTAGGTGGTCGTAATACCACGAAGCATACAAACTTTCAATTAATTAGTTTAGTTAATTATATCGCTGACACATGTGCAGTAAACTCTGCCAATTGTCTGTAAGCTACTCTCGATGACGGATCTAATTGTACTTTTGACTTTTACTTGATTCTATTTGATTTATTTTACTGTAATACTTTAATTGTGTACTTTAATATAACCGAAATAATAAAAATGTGTTCTGCACAAAAGTGTCCTGTTTTATTGAATCGACTCGAGTTATTAGCGACCAAATAATGGGTAACACAACACAGTGCTTCTCACAAGAGCACAACTCAATATGACCTCTCTACCGAGCAATCACAATACAAGCGACGACGGTCAGATCGAGTACTATTTGCAGCTGTAAATTGAATGGAGCGAGCGAGAGGAGAGAGAGAGAGAGAGAGAGAGAGAGAGAGAGAGAGAGAGAGAGAGAGAGAGAGAGAAGAAAGAGAAGAGAGAGAGAGAGAGAGAGAGAGAGAGAGAGAGAGAGAGAGAGAGAGAGAGAGAGAGAGAGAGAGAGAGAGAGTACGACCGAGTGAAGCAGCCAAACAAGCAACCGTACTCAAAGTTGGCCTTTTCACTCGATCGGTTTGTTTCCGTTCTCTGCTAAGTGAGCAGTCAAATGCTCAATTAGTTGTTTGTTTGCAGTAACAAAAATAGTCTGTTTATTTTATTAAATTATTTTATTAAATAAATTATTAAATATCTACAATATTATAAATCTTATCACATTAAATTTAAACTCTACTACCAAACAATATATAACAAACAGCATTCGACGACAATGCACATTCAAACCTCAATAGCGACGCGCACAGACGAACGAGAGAGAAAGAGGAGCAAAGTCTCTCGGTTGCGTTGTCGCACATTTCGTTATAGGAATATGTTTGTGCGAGCCTGTCACCATGCGCGCTTGAACGTGTGAGAGTTGGTGATGGTACGAAATGAAAACGACGGCTCGCTAATGCATTTTGTGTTTCTCTCCTCTTCTCGACTGCAGCAAATGTTCGGCTGCCGAAGCGTTCGCGTTGTGTAGATGTGGTGAGTTCGCTCGAGTTCTCTTCTGCACTCAGCACACGACTCGGCTGCAGTAAATGTTCACTGTGCCCGTCTCACCAAACACTATCGAAGACAGTAGACGCCGAGACGTGCATGCATTAGCGAATATCGCACTCGCTCTCGAAATGGCAACCGAGACGACGAGCAGCGGGTGGCCAGCAAACGCATAGAATGTCAGTGTAGAGTGCACACACACTTGGCAAGAACGATCACTTCGAACGTCGGCGGCAATAGTTTGATGACGCGATGGACAGGATGAGTGATCTGTACACAGGCCCATTACACCATCACAACCCGAAAGTGCAAATTGCCTGGTTTGTAATACAAAGTGCGAGCTGGGCATATTCTCTTCGACAAATGGCACTCGCTCGCCGGTAAAGGCCGAGACCTGAGTAAATGGACAAGTAGCACTGACATTCGACGTACTGGTCGTTGTCGGCAGACTGACTGAGATGGCACTGGCTCACCGGTAATGGCCAAGACCTGAGTGAGTTGCCAAGTGGCAATGACAGTCGACGTACTGCTCGGTGTCTTCAGGCGGACTGATATGGCACTCGCTCGTCGGTAATGGCCAAGACCTGAGTGAGTTGCCAAGTGGCAATGACAGTCGACGTACTGCTCGGGGTCTTCAGGCGGACTGATATGGCACTCGCTCGTCGGTAATGGCCAAGACCTGAGTGAGTTGCCAAGTGGCAATGACAGTCGACGTACTGTTTGGTGTCTTCAGGCGGACTTATATGGCACTCGCTCGTCGGTAATGGCCAAGACCTGAGTGAGTTGCCAAGTGGCAATGACAGTCGACGTACTGCTCGGTGTCTTCAGGCGGACTGATATGGCACTCGCTCGTCGGTAATGGCCAAGACCTGAGTGAGTTGCCAAGTGGCAATGACAGTCGACGTACTGCTCGGTGTCTTCAGGCGCACTTATATGGCACTCGCTCGTCGGTAATGGCCAAGACCTGAGTGAGTTGCCAAGTGGCAATGACAGTCGACGTACTGCTCGGTGTCTTCAGGCGGACTGATATGGCACTCGCTCGTCGGTAATGGCCAAGACCTGAGTGAGTTTCAAGTGGCAATGACAGTCGACGTACTGGTCGGTGTCGGCAGACGGACTGATATGGCACTCGCTCGTCGGTAATGGCCAAGACCTGAGTGAGTTGCCAAGTGGCAATGACAGTCGACGTACTGCTCGGTGTCTTCAGGCGGACTGATATGGCACTCGCTCGTCGGTAATGGCCAAGACATGAGTGAGTTGCCAAGTGGCAATGACAGTCGACGTACTGCTCGGTGTCTTTAGGCGGACTGATATGGCACTCCGCTCGTCGGTAATGGCCAAGACCTGAGTGAGTTGCCAAGTGGCAATGACAGTCGACGTACTGCTCGGTGTCTTCAGGCGGACTGATATGGCACTCGCTCGTCGGTAATGGCCAAGACCTGAGTGAGTTGCCAAGTGGCAATGACAGTCGACGTACTGCTCGGTGTCTTCAGGCGGACTGATATGGCACTCGCTCGTCGGTAATGGCCAAGACCTGAGTGAGTTGCCAAGTGGCAATGACAGTCGACGTACTGCTCGGTGTCTTCAGGCGGACTGATATGGCACTCGCTCGTCGGTAATGGCCAAGACCTGAGTGAGTTGCCAAGTGGCACTGACACTGAAGGTGTGTTACAGGAAAGTATATTAATGCTCAAATTAAATGACACATCTACCACCCTAGTTGAAGAACATTTCTGCCACCAACAACAGCACAAGACTGGACAAGCAAACTATTTTACTCGAAAGCAAGCCACGGACATAAACCTCTGCTAGAAGCTCACTATGCTTGGTGCGTTGGGCAAACGGTATCAATAAATAACTCTCTGAAGTACGAAGCAAACAATGATCATAAAAGAAAATTGAGACACAATTAGATAGTTATTAGTTTATTATAATAACTAGCAAACAAATATAATGAAGTAATGAAGAATGAGGATTAAAGCAGAACAAGTAGTTCTTGCTTGATGAATACGGAAGATTAAGTTAAGTTATGACATTGATTGTTCAATAAAAATGGCGAATACACTCAGTGCAGTTCCAACTACTTCTTCTGGTTCTCGTCCTTGCTCATCTTCAGTTTAGACTCAATCTCAATAGCAGTCTTCCAGTTGACTGAACTGCTTCGCAGAGCATATCGCTCACGGACATGCATGCCCATGTCATCCAACGGCACAGGCAACACTGGTTTAGGGAAAATGCGTTGAGTCCATGCTGCCAACTGATCCGCAGGCATACTGAACTGTTCGTGCACTCGCTTGATGAACTGTTTGCCCTTTGCCCACTCGGGAATTCGCTTGCCACCCTGTTCAGCCTCTTGCGCCGCTTGCTTCTCCTCGTCATCAGAGTCAACATACACCGAGATGTCATAGTCATTCATTGATCATTGATTCAGTGATCATTGTCGTAGGTTCGTTCGCGTGGTGGTGGGGTCATCTCGTAATTGGCCGATTCGTTCAACTTGGACTTGAGTGAATTGGCAAGATTGAATGTGACAGTGGTGGTGGTGGAGGCTGTAGCGGTGGCTGCGGTGCCATTGCCAGGAGTGATTGGTGGTGGTGCAGTAGGCATAACAAAAGTTCCATCATTGCCACCAATTGGTTGAGCTGACGGTTCAGGAACAGAAATAAAAGTCGAATTTGCCACAGCAACCGAGACATCATCCTTTGGCTTAGTAGTAACAGCGAGATTCAGTGGTTCAGGTGGAGCAGTAAATGTCTCATCAATCTTTCCATTGATGCCCGATGCCTTGGCAATGGGAGACATGATCAAAACGGAGACATCGTTTTGTTGAGCAGGAAAGTGCTGGTGAGGATAATGCTCGACATCCATTGGCTCGTGCTTAACTTCCACTTGCTTCGGAAGTTTTTTGCTATAACCTTTAGGTTTGGACTTTTTCTTGGTCACGGCTTTAGTCGCCTTGGTAGTGGCAGCAGACTTGGCACTCTTCGCCTTTAAACCAGAAGATCTTTGTGCTGCAATGGCTGCAGCCGCAGCCAACTTGGCCTCATTCGCCTTCTTAATTTCCTGTTCCAACTGTAACTGAGCCAACTTGACAAGATGCTCAGCATTGCGGGCCTCAGCCTTTGTCATGGCAGCCGTCGGCACAGGCAGAACTGGCACCATCGAATGTCCAACTTCAACAATACCGCGCAACTTGATCTCCTTCTCGTGGTCGATGGCCTTCTTGTTTTCGGCTATCTTTTCCATTCTCTTTTTGCGCTCACTCTTCATTGCATTTATACGCATTTCCAGGAGAGCTTTCTTGTTCTCTTCGGCCTTTTTGCGCTTGTCCTCCGACATAATCAGCTTCTCATTACGAGCAGATTCCAACTGCTGACGACGGGCAGCAACCACGAATGAGGATGGAGTCGATGACAGTGCTGGGGATTCAGCACAGACACGGCGAGGCATTCGTTTTGGTGTCAAATTATGCGTTGAACCTCGAGTGGAGGAAGTAGCCGAAGTGGCGGCGGCGAGTCGACTCAGCGAACCAGCTTTCTTCAGACCTAGAAGTAGCAAACAAAGCATTAGTAGAAGTCAACCAATCAGTATCAATCAACAAACCTGACGAAGAAAGATCGACCAAATGCCGCTTCGACGGTGTGACATTCAAATTCGAAGCACTCTGTGAGAGATTCTTGCTCATGGCCAATCCACCAGCAGACTTCGGCACCGACTTAGGTGAAGCAGCTACCACTTGGCCAGTGACCTTACGAGTGCGGCTACTCTTGGAAGCTGAAGCGGTCACAGTCGAACCAGCAACACGCTGGTTCTTCGTGGCACTATTAGGGACAATAGTGTTGTTGGTTTGTCGAGTACGAGAACGTGTCTTCATCACCGCTCCAGTTTGATTCGAGGCAGTCGATGATTCCATTATGATGGTGCCCTGAGTGTCCATAACGCTTTCTTCGGTAGCAATGAATGGCTTCTTGGTCGATGAAGCTGCTGCTTTCTTGTTCTTCTTTGGAGCGGTAGATTTAGTCGTTGAAAGGACAGTCGTGTCTAAAGAAATGAGAAAAGTATAAGTGACAGTTAGTATGATCCAGGACTTCTCGAGTGCAATCACATACTCGGATCAATAGTCAGCTCGGTCATAAGATCGAGTGCATCCTGCAGTCCTTCAATCTCTTCAGCTATCGCTTCGGGACTGATCGAGTCATCGGTGGTCTGTCCCTTCGATGAAGTACCACTGAACAGTGTCTTGCCACGAGTTGAGCCATTCAAGTTGGAAACAGTAGTTCGATCACCTGAGTTTCGCTTCGAACGTGAAATAATCACCTTGTTCACTGATGAGAACTTTGGCACTGGCCGCTTACGAGCACGGGTCTTCGATGGTGTAGCGTGGACTGCTGCATTTGTCTCAGTGCTGTGCAAAAGGATGAGAGTTATTGAGACCATTCCGTCGGTGCAATACAACTTACATTTGATCAGCTATCAGTTGGGTGAGCACTGTCTCTCTCTGTCACTGAGCAGCATCCGGTCCGGATCGAAGCATTGTACTTGTCCTTGATGGTGCGCACCCGATCGTGCAGTGGCCGATAGATCTGATCCACTGCCTTGCACTGGCCAATGTCCACATAGTAGTACTGCGCGTCTTCGCGCACCTTCACATAATCGTCCACGTCTTTGGGCAGAAAGGCTGCCAAATTGCGGATCACCTCATCGGAAGGCAGTGGTGGTGATGGTGCCGATGGAGCGGCAACCGCCGCCTGCTCATCTCGGACCACCGATAGTGGGTTTATGTCTTCCGTATTGCCCATTTTAAACTTATGTTAAGTAGTATGGCAGTAAACGATGATACAAGTTTAGTTCTATAACAGGCAGAGAGTGGAAATGAGAATATAGTGAACTAGAGTTAATCGGTCAATTGCTGAGGTGACAACCGTTCAGTTCTTTAATCGGTCAGACTAAGGTGTTGGGCACTGACTCTAGCTACAGGCACTGTATCCTGCAGGGGAAAGACTAAACGGAGGGGGACACAACCGAGGATATGAGCGACAAGCCCCGAGAAATGAAGGTGCGAATAGAACTGATCCACTTACCACTTGCAATAGAATGTGTGTGAAGCGCTACAAATCAGTGACCGGAACACCTGCAAAGTGAGGCACTGCACGAACTTGACGTGATACTATAGAAATGAAGTCACAAAGCAAAATAAAAGTCGTGGAAACAGTCAAACGAGAACAAAAGTCATCAGGCAGAAGTAGCCACAGAGGAACACAAAGCTGACAGACGGGCAGTGGACGGCTGTGTGTGCATTGCGAGGGAAAATCTCTAAACTCAACGGTTTTTGGGCAATCACAAGCGCCACTTGCCATTTTTTTTGGACGATACAGCCCACCACTGCCTTAGTCTTAGCATGTAAATACATTATAAACTTGTTTTGAATGGTATGTTTGAAGGCTAGGCTGACCACTAATAAATTCTTCTGAATACTTTGATTCAACTTTTCACTTGCCAGCGCCCCGAACAGGAATGGACAATTGTCGAAATTTTCGTTTAGCCTTTAATTGTGTTAATTAAAATTCGAGATTTCGGTAAATAATTAACCACAAAACAATATTTTTTAATTATTTTACATTTGATTGTCCATTTATAAATAATAAACTCTGTAATAAGATGATTTGTGTTTACGATGGCTTAAAGCTATCGAAGCGCCAGCTGTTGACGGACAATCAAATTAAATCAGTGACTTAGTCACAAGTGACTAAATTGAGTGCCAATTACGCTAATTGGCTTCATACGTGCTCTTTATCGTAATGTGTAGTTTGCTGCACCATTCGAATCAAATCAAACATTAGCTCAGGATAAGTTTCTGCGTTAATTAACTAAATTATGCACTAATAATCACACAAAGCAACATCGGACAGACCAATAAAATTCGTCTTTATTTTAAACTTAGTTACAACAACATTACTCTTCCTCAAATTGACGTATTGCTTCTGCTAGGGCTGCTGTCCTTTCAGCTTCTTGCAGGGCTGCTTGTCTTTCTGCCTTTTCTCGCTCTCGGGCTGCTTGTCTTTGTACCAATTCTCGGGTTCTAGCAGCCGCTTCTCTTCCTCTACGCTCGTGCTCATTGAGATCTTGCTCGTTTCTAAAAGTTTCTCCACACTTTCCACAACGAAAATTGTCCATTTTGAGGGAAGATAAAACTGAGATTATTGTTAGATATGGATTCAGGATTAAGAAAAAAACTTTAATTAACAAAGAGAGAAAGTGGTAGATAGGATAGAAGAAGAAGAACAACAACAACAAACGTTTGCTTGGTGTGCAGTGTTGGTAATGAGAAAGTCTATGAAATGAAACAGAGAGGACGACAATAAAAGATGACACGAGGGTGTGAGTGTGATTGCGGCACAAACAAACAAAACGACCAAGTAAATCGTTCGAATAGCCGCACAGTCATATTTATAATCGAAGGTAACACTAATCCTCCCACCTTTGTGTCATGTCACCACCTTTCACTCATATAACCAGACATCTAGTCACAATTCACCACCAGGACAGAACTGATTTGTTTGTGCTTCTAGTTAAGTTTTCGGGTATCCTGCATCTACTAACAGCACACAGAATTGAAGCTATTAGTGTGTGGCCATTAGTATGTTAACTAACGGTAAAACAAAAGAAGAACAAACAAACAAATAGAGAGAGAGAGAGAGAGAGAGAGAGAGAGAGAGAGAGAGAGAGAGAGAGAGAGAGAGAGAGAGAGAGAGAGAGAGAGAGAGAGAGAGAGAGAGAGAGAGAGAGAGAGAGAGAGAGAGAGAGATGAGAGAGAGAGGGGGAAAGAGAGACAGAGACAGACAGTGCAACAACAAATCAATCCAGACAAAAAGACCATTAACGGAATGGCCTTTGGTGAACTCGCTCCGGAAACTATTTAGTTCTAGGAGAGATGTGTAATTAAATGATTGTGCCTCTCAAAGTGAATTAGCTATCAAGAGCCACAAGTGGCTCTAGTTTTGGTTTTTTTCCTATTGCACTTCACTTCAACCAGAATGAAGCGGTTCGGTTACACAAATCTGGTCTGAACAAACGATTACCGATGACTATGCATGCGATGTCATGTCGAATTCCTAGAAACGATTTGCGATTCGCTCATAGTCGAACATTCGGATAATGGGTATTAAGGGAATGACCTTTGGTGCACTCGCTCCGGAACCATTTTGCTATTGGAGAAATGTGCTAGCAAGCCACCAGAGCCACTTGTGGCTCTAGTTTTGGGTTTTTGCCCATTTCACTTTTAGAACCAGATTGAAGCGGTTCGGATACACAAACCAATGCTAAATGCACTAGCAACTCAAATTAGTGTAACTGTTCGTGTGTCGCTGAATATGATTGCCTCGAAATGGCCGAATCCAAGAAACGATTAGCGACTCGCGCCCGGTCTATCATAATGGGCTAATAAAAAAAAAGTGCGCTGTCCCTCTTTGAAGTAGATATAATTGCATCGAAACAGTTTGGGTAGTGTGTGTTGCTGTAACATTTAGCTTGAAAGAGATGAATTCCGGTGGAATGAACGAGCGACACAAGGAGACGGTCCTTGACTGTGTACTTGTATGCTAAGCACAAGTGAACGATGATTCATGTCTTTATGCAGATAACAGTCATTGAACGATTGCTTTATAATATGCAAACCGAAGCTAAATTCGAACAATTCCGCGAACCAAATTGCAGACAAGACAAAATGACTAGACAGGCCAATCATTAATTGATTTAATAGTTGAAATGGACTTTTGTTTCGTTGCATACGAAACACAAGCGAACGATGCAATTCGATGCAAGTTGAAATCACCAAACAGACCAACCATCCGTCCATTAAACGATTAGTCTGAACTATATCGTTGTTCGATCTGAGCAAACCGAACAAACTAGTATTAACTCAAATCTGTGTTCAGGCTCATGTGTCTATGCTTGCCTGATGCAACACTCATAAATTCAAGAAACAATTAGTGATATACTGCCACCCTGTAGAGCAATTAGTTATTAATGGGCGATCAATGGTTTGCTGTGTACATTTACAGTTGATCTGTTTGCATGGCGACAATTTTGATTGAATGTGTTGCTTAGTGTAATTTAACGTAAAAGCGATGTTTTCGGGCGAACCTCGAGTGAACAGATACGAGAACTAGAACTAGAGAACGAGAACCATTTCCTTCATAAAATCCATAAATGTGAAAGTGAAATGAAAAGTAAAAGTAATAGAGGCGACAAACGAATTATATCAATATGCAGACATGAGTCATTGAATGGTCGGTTTCGTTTTGTATAACACTACACAGAACTTATACAAACTGAATTAACCTGAGAAAAGCCGGACAGACAATCGAGGCGCAGTGCACAACTGGCAGTGGAAGACTGACCATAACAACAAGGCAATGGACAACATATTGGGGCTTAGCTATTGATTGGCCAGGTTGTGTGCTGTCACATCGGAATTGCCTAATTGAGAGGAATAGTTTCACTCACTCAGTGGTTCCGTGACTTGGCCGAATAGCTCATTTTTATTGTTTTAAACTGGGCAATTTGGTGTCGATTGAATGGAAAAGCTGCTCATTAGGTATACTCAGGAGTGCCATAACCAGTTGATGTGACATGATGGTTGCATAGTTTGGTCATTTTAAAAATCCTCTAATTTGCACAGAGCGTCTAAGAAGACTTATGGCTCTAGGAAATTATGAGTATAGCTATTTTTGGTAATTTTACTATAGACTGGTTTGATTGTCAAACTGAGAGTAAGGAGCACTCAAAATGGTTTGTAAAATTGCGGGAGGAAGACCGTCTTAAACATTCATTTGCAGTTTGGTTTGAACTTTGTGTATCGTGTGTTTAATTGTTAATTATGTTCTGTGAATTGTAATTTGTGTAATAAGTTTACCAGTGGTCTGGCAATATATAAAAAATGGATTTGCTGTAAAATGTGCCCAGAGCTCGATTAGAATGAAGCAAGGTCGAGCGAGAACGGTGGTGGTTTAAGTCAGACGAGTGAGTGTGTGTTTGTGTGTGTGTGTTTGTGTGTGTGTGTTTGTGTGTGTGTGTTTGTGTTTGTGTGTGTGTGTGTGCGCTTGCAGGCGCGCACCGAACGGCCTGGACTGTTAGATTGTGTGGCAAATATATTTATTCTGTGTGGGTTTGCCTCAAAGCATTGACACGTTTTACTATTTGGCATATTCTTAATTTGTCTGCCGTTGACCAGTTGGCACTTTCTGCGAATAGAACCAAACATAGCACTAACAATTGGCAAATCACATGAGTCAAAAAGAGTAACTGCCGACCACCAAATTAGTCAATCCTTCATTCACTACAAGCGATCGAGATGGTTGCAGAGTGCCGCTTTGCCGAACAAATGTGCATGTGTTATCAGTGTTAGAACCTAGTGCATCACCACCAGCAGAACCATTGGGTGCAACACAACTGAACGGCGTACATTGCCAGGTCCACATTGACCTAAAGGCGCATTGTATAATCAAAACAGAGTTGCAAATGCACTCTATTTGAATTAACATCACAAGTTTGTAGTGCACCCTATATGATAGACAAGGACAGTTAACACTAACATGCAACCAGACTAATGACCTCAAAGGTTTAATTACATGGCCATTGGCCATTGCTTCTGATCACATCTAGCAGAGCACCAAATTCCAACTTGTGCTGAGACTAGCACATTTGGTGAACGGATGTGCCATGACACACCTCACCTTTGACTTGTATTGCTCACAATGTGTCTAGGCCTGTTTGTCGCATTGGAGAGCTGAGCATGCCAAACTGTTCTTTCGGTCTCACTGATCAGAGCGAGCTGACTACTGACAACTAATTGTGAGCACACTACTACTAGTTGAGATCGTGGTCAATATCAGTCCTTGTCCATTTGAAGTCGAACATTTGTCCACAGCATACGTCCGACCAGCTGTCCTATCCATCCTCCGATTGTTCCTTCATCAGGGCTAAGTAAAACATTGAGAAAGTCCGTAGCAGTTGACTGACTGGATGCCGTTGTGACATGTCACTCTTGTGTGACACATTGAAACTCTCACGAGGTAGACTTAACCATTGGAATGTGTGCTGGGGCCCTGAGCCCTGGACACTTTGTGCATTGTAACCAATTACTAAACCTGTTTTTCGCATTGGCACTGACCATCGAGAGTTGGACAGGCAATTGTCTACTGCCATAGTGAGTGTCCACCGACTGCAGCCCAATCGGTTCGATCGGTCTGACTGAACAGAGTGGTCACTACTAAGCACAAGTTGAAATCGTGAGTTGATGAAGGCGAAGAGGAAGAAGCAAACTATGACGAAGAATATATAAATAAAATTGATTGGATGGCGAAATGCGAAATGTCACAACTCAGGCACATTCATAATCGTTTGAGCCTTTGCTCAGCAGAAGGTAACTTGGACAACTTAAAACGACTGACACTGCACTTTGATTACGAGCGTTCCAATGTAGGAAGAGGGTTTCTTGACTTTGGCGATATGTCTATTGTTAAGCAGTTGGAACAGTATCAACTGTCATCCAATCTCATTAAGGATTTGAACTTGCTGTATGAAGTCAGAAGGAAGTTAATTGAAAATTGAGTCAATCTGAAGCAAATTGGCTACTACTTTCCCAATATGGATTATACTGCCTTTCTCGAAAAAATGCGAGACAGATCATTTGAGGAGGTTACTCATATTAAACTTCCGAATCACTGGCAATCACTCAAGTGGCTTCGTTGGATTTGCGAAACTAATCATTCGCTTGTGCAGCTCCCGATTAGGGTCAATGTCAAATGGCATCTTTTGGCGGAGTGTCTTGTCTCTTTGGAACAGTTGGCTCATTTGGAAGTCTCGGTTGTTGATATCAACGACTTTGGCAATGGTCTTTTTGTTAGACCTAAGAGGAGCCGCACCAATAGCAAATCCACAAGTAAGCAAACAGCTAACTTGTCATCGATTCCGTGCATAACTGCGACAAATCCATAAAAACAGAACATTTCACTAGTTGATGATGTGAGCGAAGAAAGAGTTAATGTAAAGAATATAACTGACGAGGATTCAATAGATACCACTGAATGGCATGCAAACCCGGAGACTGACGAGGAAGAGGACGCTACGACTGAACCCGCATTGATCGTCCCACTTCCTCGAATCCAATCACTTAATTTGGCCATTTCTCTTGATCACCACTCCTACTTGAAGCGAATAAACATTCATGTCCATTTTCCAAATGTGCAAGTGATCCACATATTCGACAAAGGAATAGGTTGTGACTGCAACTCCGATGCGAAAACTATTAAATTCTCTTGCTCATTCAAATCGACGCCATTTCCACCACCGCCAAAAGGCCTAACGGGAAGAGTCGCCAAGAAAACAGCTCACCAGTGGAATGATTGCATTCGGCGCATGTTGAGACCATTAAAGAGATGTGCACTACTTAAGGTGGTTCACTTCAAACTGGACATCGAAGAGAAGGCGTTCGAACATTCGAGATATTTCCAATACAAAAAGGATTGGCTTGTAAAGCAGTTCTGATGAGTGAACTTGTGGGTGAGACATTGTCTCAAGTCACTGGTTCAAATGAAATGGTTGATTGAAACAACATCTTTCATTATATTTCCTATTGTCTTATATTCATACTTATCCCACAGTTCTGTATCTATTTGATACGTATTTTCATTTATCACTGTCAACTTAAATAAAAAAAAGTTTTCTTAATCTTGTTTTGATATAACCAAATTGGACACACGATATCAGCGAAGACAAACACACAGACGAGATCGATTTCGATTTTCTGCTGTTGGTGGCATTCTCATACTCTGCCGATTTGGTTGATTTTTGCATTTGCCCATCTCGCCAGTTCGTTATCAAAGTGACAACACAGATGACGAGTTGCGATCCAGCCAACTGATCTAGACCAAATTACATCCCATTCCAAAGCAAGGCAGGAGAGCATCATTCACTGTCCTTCTTTCGGCCTACCTTGTTAGTTTGCCTTCTAGTGTCGAAATGGCCATTTCGGGTTTATGTCGGAAGTTACGAGGTTAGTTGCAATGTTGATCTACAACGGCAACGGCAATGGCTCTAGTGGCGAAGTGAACTTCAAACGAGCATAGTCACATAAGATGCACGATTAGTAGAGTAAGATTATCGCTAAACTAAATTGCAATACAGACACAAAAGGACTCAACAACCTACAAAGCAAGCAAACAACAACACAAACCTTACAGAATGAATGAAAGAATGTCAGATGCACATACAGGCGACCTGACGGGCTTTTACTTGCAAATGCTCGGTTTGCAGTCCTTGTGTGAGATCGCACACGAGACAGTGCTCGCACCACACTTGAACACAAGCACAAGAATTTCAAGTAGACTTCAATGCACCCAGACTAGGCACAAACCAACACACGATCATCACTTGAGTGATGTCTGTGCTGAGTTGTACAAATCGTGTATAATCGGAACGCTCGATCGGTTGATAAGTATGGACAATACTCTGGAAAACAAATTTGGATCAATTAGATCAATAAACAAGAAAAGTCAATTTAGTTGGCCAGAGCGCTATCTCGAAGTGACTACTGCACTAGTGACCAATGGATGGTTCAGTGCCAAATAGAATGGCACAGGCACCGAGCAACACTGGTCACCTGATGTGCTTTTACCTGCATGTCCATGCCTCGATTGGAAGTGTGTCAGTGTGCGAGCCAGTTAGATCACACTCGAAACACTGCCAAACAGCACACTTGAACACAAACATTGTCACACAATTTAATCGCACACAGACTCGGCACAGTGTGCGGTGGTGTGTTGTTTGTTGAGCCATGAGCGCCGTTGGCCGATTGCACACTATGCCACTGGCACTGGCACGCAAACAGAGCGATCGCTTTTTAGAGACTTACCAAGCAGATCATATTTGACAACTTATAATTGTTGTTTCACTGATAATTGCGTACACTGATTAACATAGACAAGTGCAATTTTTAATTTTGATGAATTGTTTTTTTCGAAGAGGGGATACAGTTTCAATAGTGGCACACTCTGCATGACTAAAGCGGTTTACGTTTGGGACTGCTGACCAGTGTCTCATCGAATTATATTAATTTACAATGTGCTTATTTCAATGAATTGTCTTGTGCCTCCTCTCAATAACTCTCCTTCTCATATTAGATCATCGTTTGTCCTTGCACTCGTGTCCATCTCACCATAGTCATAGTAGCCAATGACTATTGCTACCAATGTGGATGCATTGCAAGCACAGGCAGGGTCTCGATTATACTGTCATTTTGTGTGCTTTTTGATTCTGATCAAATAGAAAGTGAAGCTAGTAAAGTGAGAGGCTCCTAGCTCACTGAGAGCATGTTATATTGGACATGTCATCATCTCCAAAACATTGCAGTCTGTCTAAATCGATTGATTTAGTCATTTGTGAACTAGTGGACCATTCGACAAGCAAGCAATGCAGTGAAGTATGCAAACACATTACGGCCTATGGAGTTTGACTGATTTTGTGGCAAAAAAAATTGTTCCGCTCTGTGTGAGAAATTGGGCCAAACAAAGTGAGCTGAACTAGTTAGGTAAAGTAGGTGTGGACAATACTCTGCAACAATAATCTTCATCTGATCGTTTGCTCCAGTGCCACATCGAGTGACCCATCGTCAATGATAGTGAGGCAGTGCAGCTTAGGCGGCTACCACCAAGTGATGATAACAGAATGAAGTGTAAATAAACAAGGAAGGTTGGAGTGCAAGTGTTATACTCTCACAAAGACTCATAGCATTACTTGCATTTGGCACACAACACACACGCGCAAATCAGTTTCACTCACAAGATCGGTTCGTCAACAAATATTTGCTCAGAGCTCACTGCATTTCTCCATAGACTCAGGCACAACCTTGTGACACAGTATAAAAATAAACATAACAGAATTACTTAATCTGTCGGAATTTCACATTTTTACTGATAATTTACTGAATCTCTCCCTCCTTCTCTCTCTCTCTCTCTCTCTCTCTCTCTCTCTCTCTCTCTCTCTCTCTCTCTCTCTCTCTCTCTCTCTTTCTCTTTCTCTCAACCCACAGGTGGACACCAAGACTTGCAAATAAGACCTATCACCCTATGGAAGTATGTTTTCACATTGTTCACCTCTGCCTTGGTCAATAAAACTTTTTACTTTATTCACAAAATGATAGCTAAAAGAGACCCAACAGACTCGTATGATTTCCCATTTCGGATTTGGTCAAATCGAGTGTAAGTCTATGTCAGTTAATGCAATGCACCTCAATGCCTGCACACATTCAAATGAAATGGCAATGGCACTAAATGGTGCACACTGCACTGCACAGTGAACGAGTGCTGCAACGTGAGAGGGAACGTGATGCCATCGAGACTTACAGGCACACACAGCATACACTCGGCTGTTGATCGGTCGGTTGGTTGGTTCGATCCGTTCGAAAGCGCTGATTGAATGCTGTGCGTTGTGCGGTGTGTTGTGTGAATAGCTCTCTGCTAAGTCGCTATTTTGTTGCTATTTGTGCCATGATTTGTGTTGTAGTTCTTGTTATTGTGGAATAGTTGTTTGGTTGCTTGGATTTCTAATGAAGATTCTGACAATATTGTGAGATATAATTGCATAATGAGTTTTGTAGGTGTATGTGTTGTGTGATGTCCAACCAGTTGGTTAATGAGCAGATTAAGTTTGACTGATCAAATTTAGGAATTCGGTGTTTGTGGAACAACAACTGTCAGATTATCAGATTATAAAAAATGACCCACACAATCGTTGGCTAAGGACATTAGACACAAAAAGGCTACGATTTGTAAAACTCAAGTGACAATTTTTGTGTGTGTTGCTTATGTTACCTGGGTTCGTATCGATTTTCCAAAATTACACTTTAAGAGCATGCATCTAAAGAGCGGCGTCGACTGACGGAAAGTGAATAGCAATGACCGGCTGGTACAGACAACAGTTATGACACGAGAACGCAAATAACTAACTAAATAGTAAAGTAAAAGTCAATTCGCCTTGTGTTTAACGCTGAGTGCAGCAGTGCACAGAGTAAATCGAATGAACAAACCCCACCAACAGAACAGATTGCCATCCTTGCTGTGATGCACTAGTCACTGAACTCGATCGACTAGGTGTCTAACTGGCTGTGTGCGAGCCAACTTTATTGTGGATAATTTCAGTGTTGTTAATATCTAGCTTTCTCTCTCTCTCTCTCTCTCTCTCTCTCTCTCTCTCTCTCTCTCTCTCCCTCTCCATCTCCCTCTCTCTCTCGCTCTCTCTCTTTCGCCATCTCTCTCTCTCTCTCTCTCTCTCTCGCCATCACTTCTCTCCCTCTCTTCTCTCCCTCTCTTCTCTCCCTCTCTTCTCTTCCTCTCTTCTCTCCCTCTCTTCTCTCCCTCTCTCTCTCCATCACTTCGCCCCCCTCTCTTCTCTCCCTCTCTTCTCTCTCTCCCTCTCTCTCCCTCTCTCTCTCTCTCTCTCTCTTTCTCTCTCTCCCTCCCTCTCCCTCTCTCTCTCTCGCTCTCTCTCTTTCGCCATCTCTCTCTCTCTCTCTCTCTCTCTCTCTCTCTCTCTCGCCATCACTTCTCTCCCTCTCTTCTCTCCCTCTCTCTCTCTCTCCATCACTTCGCTCCCTCTCTTCTCTCCCTCTCTTCTCTCTCCCTCTCTCTCCCTCTCTCTCTCTCTCTCTCTCTCTCTCTCTCTCTCTCTCTCTTGTTGAAAGTATTAGCCATGACTAGTACTAGTTCGACCAATGACAAGAACGTGTTAACTAGCAAGAAGTGACCGTTAGATGAGTGTCACCACTGTCACCACTGCCTTGGTGGACAAAGCCAATCACAAAGTATAAAAGCACCAAGCATCACAATGCCTCTCTACAGTCGAACCTGTTGAGGCTTATTTACCGTAAGTCCTCGAGTTGTGCCACACATTACCGTGAGTACTAACCTTGTCTCTTCTGTCCCCATTAGGTCTATTGACGCTATTTTACTTTCCCGCGCTTTACCTTCTGTGGTTGTCTGCCGAGTTTATTACATTTATACCTTGTTCTTATACTCTTATAATCATCTCTATATGTTTTATACTTAATCTATTTAATTGTCAATAAATCTAATTGGAGGAGCGAACGAACAAACTCACGCCCGAGCGAAGCGAGGGTGTGAGTTTGTGAGTGAACGAGTCCTCTGGCGCCACTTGATAGGAAAAGGCTTGTGTAGACGATTCCGGCTAAACGGCTTAATGGATCGGTATGAAAATTTTACACGATGTTCTGGTAGGGGTGAAGATGTGCAAGTGCCCATAAAAGTCAAAGGTTAAAGAAGCAGTAATTTTTCAAAAAAATAATCAAATTTTGTATAGAAATGTGTTAGGACCGAGTGTACACAGTGGGAGTACAAAACAGATAAGAACACACGCAGAGCAGCGCGCCCGCTGTGTGCAAAGAGGATGCGCAGTGACAAACACACCCACACAGGAGAGCTGTGATTCACATATTTGGTGTGATTGTGTTAACTTTGGACCAAATTAAATACTGTTGACTGTATCTTTTCATAAACATTGATCCACGATCAAGGCATGTACTTTGCAAGTGTTGTCTATTAATTCGAGTAAACACAATTCGAGCTTTCTTCCGCCACCATCTAATACACTTTCAATTAAAGCACATCTAATTTAACTGACTTTGGTGCATAACTTAAAGTAATTTGAAATAAACTAATTAAATGCTTTCATTAAGTTATTCAAGTTGTGTCACAGCACAATTGTCAACTACAGGGTACTATTTTTACATCTGGACTTTATGGAAAATATAAATTAAATTACGTAGTCTAGAACATATAAAAAGAATATGTTTTGCTGGTTGTGATGGTGGAAATGTATTCTCAGAACATTTAATTCAATTAACTTTATGATGTAATGTCTAATTTATCAAACTCAGTAGTACCGTTTTTGGTATACGGCATACAATTATAATATTGCCTTTACAGATTGAAGTTACTCAAACTGAAGACGAGAAGTAATTTGTTTCGGAAGATTTTTAGATTATTCAATTCAACTAGATTGTTAGCTGAAATAGTTTTGTTCAAAAGCAGGGAAATAACCTTTTTGTATATGTTACGGGCAAAGCTAATAATTCAGCAATCTTAACATTGCCCGGGCAATGTCCAGAGCCTTTCAGAAATGAATCAATTATGAATTTGAATCTATAGAAATGTTTAAATGCCCTCAGAAATTCAATATTTTTTTGTAAATCGTTAATTTTTGAAAATGTATTTCCACGAGTTAACATTAATTTTTTGACCATAGAAACTGCTTGCAACGTTAGATTCAATAGTTAAATAGAATTTATTTGATTTATAGCTAATTTGTAATTCAAATTGTCTGTAATTATGTGTTAAAATGAATAACATTTTACTTTGCCCAACCATGATTGGACAATGTTAACTTTAGCCGGACATTCTTAACTATGACCGGGCCAAGTTCAAAGTTTTCAATAGACATCTATGTCTCTGAACATTGCCCGGGCAGTGTTAAGATTGCTGAATTATTAACTTTGCCCGTAACATATATGTGCCTAAATTATCGCTCACTGTAAAGAAAGTAAAATCTTACAATACATTTTCGATAGGCTATACCGTTTGCTCCGACTTTACGCCATCGGCGTCACTTAATACTAGTTATGATAATTCAACATCTCTCTCTCTCTCTCTCTCTCTCTCTCTCTCTCTTTGTTTGTTTGTTCTTCTTTTGTTTTACAGTTAGTTATACAAATCGTAGCCTGTTTGTGTCTCATGTCCTTGGCCAACGATTGTGTGTGTCATTTTTTATAATCTGCAGTTGTTGTGCCACAAACACTGAATTCCTCAATTTGATCAGTCAAACTTAATCTGCTCATTAACCAACTGGTTGGAGATCACACAACACATACACCTACAAAACTCATTATTCAATTATATCTCACAATATTGTCAGAATCTTCATTAGAAATCCAAGCAACCAAACAACTATTCCACAATAACAAGAACTACAACACAAATCATGGCACAAATAACAACAAAATAGCGACTTAGCACATAGCTATTCACACAACACACCGCACAACGCACAGCATTCAGTCAGCGCTTTCGAACGGATCGAACCAACCAACCGACCGATCAACAGCCGAGTGTATGCTGTGTGTGCCTGTACGTCTCGATGTCATCACGCTCCCTCTCACATTGCAGCACTCGTTCACTGTGCAGTGCAGTGTGCACCATTTAGTGCCAATGGCTCCTCTTAGAGCGACGTGCACTGCACGCACTTGGTCACTCGTTCATTCTGACCAGTCGTGTAGTCACATTGAATTTTGTGTTGATTCCAAACCAAATCAACTGGACAAACAAACTCGTGGTCGTAACCGTTGACACAACAAAAGAAACGATTAGCATTAGGGTGAATAAAGTAACCGTTCTGCTGGGAACAGGTCAAATGTTGTTCTCGAGTAGAAACCACCTCGGCATTGACTGGTTGGTGCGGATCGGCAACCAACGGGCCACTGGTCCAGTCGCACTGTCCACGGACTTGGTTCCACACCAACATATTGGGACAGTCGTACTCAAAGGCACGGCCATCAACACAACGAATGAATTTGTGTGCGTTCGAAGGATGAATGTAGAAACCGTTCGGTTGAGCACATTGAAAGGCAATGCTGCTTTCTGTTGAAAATTGAAAAACGAATGAGAATATGCCAGTACAAATGTTAATAAGTACTGACCAATTGCAATTGCGAAGACAAGTAGAGCAGTGAGCGACTTCATTATTGAGTTTAGTTTGCTTATTACAATAATCCAATTGTTTGTTGATTGGCTTCAAAGTCAACCAGTGCTTAAATATGTTTGGCATTTCATCAGTCACATCACAATCAGCAGTCTTAATTGATCACTCGATTAAGCCACAGCCAAAACAAACTAAAAATAGTCCAACAACAACATCACATGATTGCACTTTGTTGTCGATCAGACGACACAAAGGAAGCAATCCTAACCCAAATCACAAAGTGACAGTGAAATGATGGTCACGATAAGTCCAAACACTCAACTCAATTAACCCATTATCAAACATCTCACCTCACAATCAAACATAATCGAGTGTGCAATACCTCTAGATCGAACCTGATTGTTCTCAATTTTACCTAAAGTTGATTTGTCTAATCATTAAGTGTCAATTGATTTAAACTGGCAGTGAAATATTTTCTGAAAATTGCAATCAGTGGCACAGTGTAGAGAGATTGGCCATTGCCTCACATATGGTCCAAAATGAATTAGTTTAGCAATAATACATGTCACCGGATTGCAGTGATGAAATGAGACTGTACCCATTGTTATGCAGTGCGTTCCAATGCAGTTCAACAACAGAGCACTCTTTGACTCTCATCCCTTAGTGCTTACATTGACCAAACAAATCAATTCGAGTAAGATCAAGACCAGCCACTACAAACATCGAGATATCGTCGCTATTCTCTGGTCTCAATTAAGGTAGCAATCAACGAATCGAGTGGTCAATAACTTTCAATGTTGAGTCAAGTATTTGTGTTGATCTCTGTGATTAAAAGGATGATTGGCCAAAAGATAGTGCCAATTGTTTGAATCTAAGTCATGAGAGATCGCCACCGTCTCAATAGGCAAATCTGGCAAGCTCGGCGGCAATGTGCTCGTTGGCCAGCATACAGCAGTAGGATTGAACCGATCGAGAGTACTTTGCAGTGGCCACTCGCGAGCAAGCATTTATCATCGAGCAATGCATTGCGGCATGCGAGGTTTGTTCCCTCATTTGATCTATTCAGCGAGTAGTATTGTGCCATTGAGCCCAAAGGATAACTAAAAGTCTTTAATAATTTAATTTGCGTTCATGGTGTGAGCAATCACAATGTGAGCCCCGGTTGTTACTGTGCCCAACAAGTGCCATGCTCGACAGGACTTGTGAATCTTTGTTGGTTCTTGGCCTGAGACTGCTTGTGGGACCACATGTGCACAATGTATTCCAGCACCGTGGCACCGGTCATATCAATTTGTCCTCATATGAACACTCACTGCATTTGACAGGCACATAGTGGAGACATTGTAATAATTGCAATTCGATGTTGGTTAGCCCATTTCGATATTTGTCGCTTCGAGTGCATGATCATTGCGGCCGCTTATTTTGTCGCCTGTTCGTACCGCCAGTGCCACTTTCTCAGGTCTATGTCTTTACTGTAGTTATGGATCTAGTTCGCCCGTCGAGCTTATCAACGAAACACCACCAACACCAACCATCACAGCACAATTGGTCACGAATGTGTGTGTTAGCACTGAGCACACACAGCACTCTTTCAGTGGCTTTCGAACGGCAGAGCACCAAGCCTTGGTGCCAACAGTGCAGCAGTGCCAACAAGCGCGCTTTGCTCAAACTGTGTGGCATTTGGCGTACTGTTTGGCTGCTGTTGTGCGTTTGATTTGAAACAGGAACATCACTAATAGTTGGCCAATAAAGTGCATTTATGCAATGTTTTCGCAAATGATTGAGCCAGTCCGATCGATCAGTGTGGCACACTGTCAATTCTTATTCAGATTAAACCGACCACTTTCATGTTCAGCGTTGGTTTGATTGTGTCGGTGTTTGTGGACAACTGCATTGCGTTGACATTCATTTGAGAAGCACAAACTTTCGAACAAATTCATGCTGCAGCACAAACAAACAAAACGGTACACAAGCCGACTGCAAACAGCATTCACTACAATATAAAGCGAAACCAGTAGAATCGGATCATCTCTAATTTGACGACCACCAACAAAGCAAAAACACACTGCACTGCACACTTTACGATTACATGTATCCATAGCATCAATACTGAACACACGCAACTCGACGTTCATTCACATCATCATCATCGTCACCACCACCAGCATCTTGCTTCACAGTCTTGCCGGCATTTAGAACAATCAAAACCTGTACCCAACTGAACAGCCCTTGTCAATTGACTGTTGGCGAGCGTGATTAGCATGAGCATGCGACATGGGCCGTTTGATGACCCAAGCAGCACGGGATCAGCACTTGGGCGAACACAATAAATCTATTACGGCAAGCCATCTTTACCGAGCTGAGCTTTCGCAGTTTTGGTGGTGACACACTAGATGCGGTTGCTTATTGAGCTCAATTTGTGGCATCGGGCAACCGAACAAAGCCATAGACAAATCAATGCAAAACAGACAGAAAAAGATTAAACATCATCAAGTAAACTGTTATGGGAGAGCTTTCGAGAGTTACAATATCACAATTGATATGAACACATTGCCTGGTCAAGGAAAACCAAGCACAATGAGACGAGAAATGTCTTTTTTGTTCAGTGGCACAAATCTGTTCAATCGTTCGTTTGCTATGTGGCTTTGCTGGTGTGCACGTGCACAATGTGTTTTGCCAATTGTCAAGTGCCAAGAAAATAAAAAGAACAAACACCAACAGTTCGGTTCACATTGGATGATCAATTTGGCTGTGTTGTGGAGACTCAAGGAACATTTTAATTTGATTATTGGATGATATATTTAAACTATTTGTTTGTCAGTTATTAGGTAAAGATTATGATATAAGAAAATAATAATTATCATCATTGTACACCGTCATCGCTGGTCTCCAGTTGTGAGAGAGAAAGGAAAGAGCGAGAGAAAGCAAGACATGGACAACCCTGAAACTATCCTCACTCGAGTTGGCTCGCACACAATCGAGTGCAGTGGCAAGTGCATCACAGCAGAGATTGCAATCGGCACTGTTGGTGAGATTTGTTCATTCGATTTACTCTGTGCACTGCTGCACTCAGCGGTGAACACAAGTCGAATTGACTTTAACTTTAGCTATTTGCGTTCTCGTGGCATCACTGCTGTTTGTTCAGGCAGGTCAGTGTTTTTACAGTCGACGCCGCTCTTTAGGTTCATGCTCTTGTTTATCTTTGGCTTGTTTCCATTGAAAGGTTCGGTTACTAATCAGGTGCACACCTGGTTTTTTACACTTAACTTAGTGGAACTCTTTGGCAAGTCCACACGAACACAATTAACACCAAACAGATTATTCATCAGAAATTCAAGCAACCAAACAACTATACACAAAAACAACAACTACAACACAAATCATGGCACAAATGGCAACGAAATAGCGACTTAGCACAGAGCTCTCGACACAACACACCGCACAACACACAACACTCAGTCAGCGCTTTCGAACGGATCGAAGCAACCAACCGACCGATCAACAGTGCAATGTGTGCTGTGTGTGCCTGTGCATCTCGACCCCTCGCTCCCTCTCACATTGCAGCACTCGTTCACAGTGTGCAGTGCAGTGTGCACCATTTAGTTTGAATTGCATTTGAATGTGTGCAGGCATTGAGGTGCATTGCATTAAGACTGAGATAGACATACACTCGAATTGACCAAAATCGAATTGGGGAATCATACGAGTTCTTTGTGTCTCTATTAGCTAACATTTTGTTTATCATTTGTAGAGCACTTGTCTACTCGGCCTCACTGTTCTGTCCCTGTTGGCATTGCCATTTGCAGACAGTGCACATGCTTGTAAGATGGACTGTCTATGGCGAACACAACAAGTGGACGCACGATAAAATAAAAAGGTTTATTGACCAAGGCAGAGGTAGACATTGTGACAGCAGACTTCCTTGGGTTAAGAAGGAGAGAGAGAGAGAGAGAGAGAGAGAGAGAGAGAGAGAGAGAGAGAGAGAGAGAGAGACTTCTCGTTAGCAGAAATACCAAATTTGACAGCATCACACAATTGACATTTAATGAGTGAGTGCAATGTGTGCGTTCATTGTCATTGTTTGACTAGTGTTGTGCCACAGACAAGAGTTGCCACCAAATGCGCATTCAATGGTCAATGGCTCGGTTTGATTGTGCAGCAGTGGCCCAGCAGAAGACTGTCGACATGGTCGCCATTCTGTAACCACAGCACACAACCAAACATGCTAAATGTGTGGCCATTGTGGTAAGTGTTAACTACAATCGATACAATATGGCCTGTTTGGTCCATGGAGGCCGCAAATGAATAGTGAGTAATAGAATACAAACTAATGTCATGACAAATTCTTTAATAATAAAATCTACAGTAAGACTTTATTAGACTATACACAAAAAACAAATATTGAGTATATAAAAGCCAAATCACTCTCCATCACAATCATCATCACCAAAGTCAATCGAACCACCAGGTGATTGTGCGGAACAGACCAAGGCTGAGACGGCACAACCAAGAACGAGGTTTCTTCACTTTCACCTCTCCGTCCATGTTCGAGTTCGCACTCTCAATTCTCTTGAGTAACGCATTCATCAACGTCTCAAAGGATCGGCCTCGAGTGATGAAATTGTCGGACAAATTAGCATTGTGTGTTGCTTGGGCCAGAGTTTGTGGTAGTGCATCTGGTGATGTGGGATGCTCGGCTAACCACACAAGGCTCGTCAGACGAAAGACAAACTCACTCGAACACATCTTCTTGCCATTAGCAGCCAGTTTGGCATACTCCTTACGCATGGTTCGATTGTTGAGACGGTTGGCGATTCTGGTGGAGGTCGACATCGTGGTGGACATCGTGGAGGGGATGGCTAAGGATAAGGCAAAAGCAATGTTCTTTTCGAGAGCGGAGCAACGAGATGAGCGAACGACGACAAAGAGCAGAGAAATGAACAAACAGACAGACAGAGACAGACAAATCGAGTGACTGCTGTGCGTCAAGTCACGTTCAATGTTAACTATCAAACACAAATTAAATGACCTGTTCATATAAGATCAGTGCATTAAGTTCAAGTTCAAACCTAATGAACATAAACTTTTAACGTACATGGACACTAATGTTGCTGCTGTTTGAGTAACCGCTTGTTTTGGGCAGCACCACAATTCTGTGCACTGGCTTTATTTGTATCAGTATTGTACGGTTTAAGCCGGTCACCGTGCTAAGTTGTCACCCAAACTATGATGCTTAACTTTAGTGTGCCAGATTGCCAATTACTAAGCTGCAGAACCGCTCACCGAGGTAGATCGATGCGATTATTTAGTGCCGCGTGCAGAGGTACAGAATAAAATGCACCAAGTAGACGGCAATTTTTCGGATGTGGCCAATTTTATGACTAAAATTGAATTTCGGGAAGATTCGGGTGGTCATAGTAGTGATGAAGTCGAAATGCCATGCAGCTCAGCACGTGTCCATTCACTCATTGGCAGTTTCCTTGAACAGAAAACACGTCAGATGCAAAATGTCAAAGTAATGACAGGACTGACATTTACTAACGAGATCATCGTGGACGTGAATATGGAGATGGATAAGTCAAATAACACCAACAAACGAGAGTTCCAAACTGGCGAAATCAGAGAAAACTCGCTCACAAGCAGTCTCTGTGTGAGAAAGTGGCAAAGCACAGCAGCACTTACAATACTCAAGTTGGACAAGACACCACGACTGCACTGGACTTTGTCGTGGTTAGTTGTTCGTTATGTTGAGTGTACACTGTATAGGCAAACAAAGAGAGCCTAATCACATTCGATGTCTGGACACCTATTTCTAGGTTAATTGGTTGCTAATGCATTACATGCTTACATCCAGAACAGTGACAATTTCTCTCACTAAGAGTATACACTTCGATATTTTGTTCACAAAAACTTTTGGATTGTTTTTTCCTCTAAATAGCCACAGCTACCGCACTTAATGAGAGTGAACACAGTGGTTGGAATAGTGAGATTATCGATCTGTACATATGATCCACACTAAAATCTCTTGGACAATTATGACAGCTGCTTCAGCATCTGGAGTGAGTTGAGGATTGCCATCAAGAATGTCACAGTCGCGTAATCACGCTCCGGACAATGGCGCTAATGGCACATAGGAAAGGTCAAGTTGGCGACAAACGAGCAAGTTCAAGTGAAGACAACAGTTCAACGGTGGTCATAGTTCAATGTCTATGTTGATGCCTCAGACATAACATTTGTGTGTATATAACAGTGCTGGTTGACGGCCAGACAGACAGCATTGGTGTACTGAGCGAGCAGGTTACGAGAAGTGACTTTATTGTTTATCCTGTGTTTACTTTGTCAATAACTTGATGGATCTCAAGAACCTTATCTCTTTCCTCGTGGGCTATACAGTTCCGCGACAGTCACTAATTGAATACATAGTTGTGTGCTGTCACATTGCACTTGACCTGGTCGTTGCTTGGTCTGCCAGCTTGTGCCACAACTGGCACTGATTCGGGCTTAGCTATTGATTGGCCAGGTTGTGAGCTGTCACATTTTATGTTGAACACACACTCTTGCACTTTTCCCCTGTTTAAGAATAGAGCTGTGGACAAACCGAATCGAGTGGAAGTCGCCATTCTGGCCATTCCTGACGACCAGTGGCATCGACCTGTCTGGTTTGAGTTGTTTCCTGAGCAGATAGTACCTTGGCTTTTGAGATTTTGTTCACTTGGTTGAACTCAAACATATCCTAGTACGACTTTATCCAATTTTAAACGGTCGATTACCTTGCTTCGACTTGACCCATGTGAGATGCCTGTTGTCGCCGATGCCGTTCCGTGTTTGTTAGGTCCACTTAATAGGTCGAGTTCATCTGCTTCGAGTGGACCTTGTTAAGGAGAGCTTAGGTGTTGTTTGGTTAATCGCTTAGTCTAAATGACTGTCTAGTTCTGATTTAGAGGTCTCGGTTGCCACCACGGTCACCGCCATTGCCATTGATCTAATGCATTCACTGATCACTTCCCTCTCTGTGTGCCACACTGTGCAAAAGATCTCGGACTGGCTGCTTAAATTTGCTGTATGTGACAAAATTAGTGAACGAATGTTGGACATCAACAGAATGTTATCATCTTTTGAGTCAAAAAGGTAAGCGCACTGTTCTTAGTGAGCCATTTCGAGTGCCGCTTACCCACCGAGCTTGGTCGAACACAAACGCGCAATGCAGTGGCCGCGAGAAGTGCACACACACAAACACAGAAAGCAAGCAACAGTACTTTGAATGAAGCAAAATGAACTGTCGTCTCACTTATCAGAAAGACAACCTCTCACTTTTCATCAATTCGAATATTAAATCTGCTTTTATATATTGAGGCATCTGTGAACAGTCGTACACTGACCGTGTTTGTGAGTATGTTAAAGGACCTTTGAATGCGAGTTGTCTCGCCAGTGACATTTTACTTACATCCAAATGGCCACTTTTCAATTTGAACAACTAAACAAGCAACAAAAGTACACACAAAATGAAACATCAAATCATTTATTAATCAATTCACAACATTACAGTGTTCACAAGGCACACTACACACAGACGCAGACACACTCACAAAGTAAAGAGAGAGATTATTGCTGATTGGTGCATGCATAGTCAAACAAACGAACAAAGCAAATGAACAACTAAATAGCAAATTGATTGAGGCGATTAGAGTTTGGTTTTGAAATTTGTCAAATTTGATAAATAAATAATAATATTACAGAAGTTGAATTATCACAATTCGATTATTAATTGTTTAGTATTATTGCTATTGATTGGTTTTGTACTGTAATTGGAGAACTAACTGATTGACTAACATTTGAACATTGTTGCGCGGGGGCATTGGGGAAGAACTAAACAAATTGTATCGTGTAGACATACGAAACGAAGGTTTCTAATGTCACGTGATACAAGAAGAATCACATTTTAGATCGGCTATAAGATTATGAGAAGTTTTGGGAGAAAAGGATTATCAAAGCATATACTAGTGACTACTACTATTGATTGATTGGAAATTGGGGTTATCGATTAGCTTATGAGAAGTACGGATAGACCCGTCTGATTAGAATGGCCATGATGACCACAAATATGGCCAGCAGGAGCGCATTGGCAATTGGACCGTGTAGGAAGGTGTCTCCATTGGACACTTGGTTCAGCGTTGAACGATTTCGTGTCACAAGTGGTGGTGATGGTGTCGACTGTACCACCTCTTCTTGGTTTGGCCCGGTTGTTGAGTTCGAGTTCAGGTTCGCCTGCTCTTGGTTCACTTCACTTGCGTTCGGGATTGGCGTTTCGAGTACGGCAGAAGATGAACTAGGCTGTTTGATGATCACCGATTCAGCAGTTGTTGGCTCTTCTGTTTGATTGGGCGTTTCGACTGGCTCGGCGGCACTAATACTCGATGATGATTCGGGTTCGAGATCGGTTCGATCGTTGGTGCTGTCGGACTGAACACGAACATGATCGATTGGTTGGCTGTTTGGACTGATGTTCTCACTAGTTGTCGTTGTTGTTGGTTTCTCACTCTGCAATGTATGTCTAAGATTAGTAACAACTCAATCAAGGGACATTACAACAAACCTGAAACATGACTTTGCTCATGAAATCTTGAAATTCGGCATCTTCTCGGTTCTGAGCACCATTCTGCGCACCACCCAGGGCATGTCCAGCTGGCTTCTGGGCCTTTTCCGACTTGAGATGCTGTTTGATTTGACCACAAGTCGAACACTTCCAGCGGTGACTCTTCTTGGCGAGTGTTTTCCTCTCGGGCGCAGTGTACTCCAACGAGCCAATAGCACCGTCCGATTTGGTAGGCATAAATGCAATGATGGCGAGTAGCACCGTTCGAATGGACCAGCACGGTTGCCAAGTCTCGGGATGGTAGCCCGAGATGGACAGGCAGATTTTCTTGTTCACCTCAAAGCGACCATTGGGCGTCAGGAGAATGATCGAGGGCGGCTTCATTGGATAGTCATTGGGCAGCACAATGCGTCCATGGTAGAGGCCATCACTAAAGTCCGTGTCCTCTGCACCACGCACCGTGAAATGCCATTCGAATATGTTGTCCTGGAGGGATTAAGTACAAAAATGGTTGAGAAACTTATTGAACACCCTAATTATTGTGCTTGTGTTACTAACCTCCAGTGGTTGTGCATAATATTCGTATGTGGATTCGCGCAGTTCGGTGGCTTCTCGTAGAATTCGCTTCACAGCTGTTTGGGTGAGAGGAGAAAGAATTATAGCAAAAAGGAACGAGTGGGTACATTAGATTACTAGTCAAAAGCACATACCAGGTGATCGAGTGTTGTACTGTTCACCGCCGCCATTGCCACCGCCAGCACCACCACCAGCACCGCTCATAATAATGGCTCACTCTGTATAACACAAACACACAGTCAGTGCGAGTGTGAGTGTGAGAGTGCAACGAACACACAGGACAGATGGCAAGGTGGTGTTGATGTTGCTGCTGGCCGACCGTTTAACTGACTAATAGCACAACAATTCAATCTGCAGCGGACTTGAGACGAAAAGCGCGAGCACCAAGATGAATCCGTACAAATCGAATGCAATCGAGAAGCTGTCTAAATGATGACGAACCAATAGATGACGGACAAATAGATCAAAAGTGAAAGTTGACGTAATACTTGAGGAAAGGAATGGAGAGAGAGAGCGAGCGAGCGAGAGAGAAGGCACACATCGACACAAAACAGACTCGCACTCGCACACACAAACTCAGCTGTACTACAACTACGAGCGCGACTCGAGTTGGACTACCATTGCCTTCTATGGCTGTGTGCCTGTGCCGATAATGCGACAAGGCGCGCTCACACAGCCACACAACTACAACTACACGGGTGTGCATGCAGCAACAGCAGCAGCAGCAGTCACAATTTCTCTTCTTATGCTGAGCTGTCCTAAGTGTGCTTCGAGCTAATCGACTGCTAATATCGGTGCACACACAGCGGGACGAGTCCAATGGGACACATCTGTGTTCGCTCTCTCTCTCTCTCTCTCTCTCTCTCTCTCTCTCTCTATCTCCACTTTAAAATGACAGGCAAATGTAACACAATGTTTAATAACGATCATGATGAATTACCCTTTTGTACGCATATTAAGGTGCAGTACAATCCATACGAGTATGCACTCAGATTCTGTCTACTGTGGATACATTAGATGGTGGTGCCAACTTTGGAGTTGCTTGCAAACTAAACACAGTGCAATTTGACTGTGGTGTGATTTGCATGTATTGGCACTCAATCTTCCTCTTGCAATGATGATCATGATCATGATGATAAAGAGCGAGGAAGAGTAGATTGCATTGCACATGCATTTCCCTCTCTTATCACTCGATGACATTCGATTGCTTATTGCTGATTTAACAAACAGTCACATGTATGATCAGTTCGGCGTAAACAGAACATGATATGTTCTTGCTATTTGACTATGCCTAATAGATATTGCCTATCACCTTGTGAAAAGTACTATTAAGTAGGTGATTAAAAAATGAGTCCAATTATTATTAAAAAGTCATAGAGTAATACAAAAAGGAGATAGATGACATACTACATGAGATTCTAACCGTTTGAGCTGATTTGTGTATGAGCGAACACTGAACACTGAACTGTGTTTGCCGGTATGTGTTTGTGTGTGCCTGTGTGTGTTGAGTTGAGAGTTAAGATAAAATATAAGATGTTGACGAGATTAAAAGACAGCTGTGCTATATCAAAGCAATTATGCGTTCTTTTGACTGGAGTTAATGTGTCAATGTGTTACATAGGAACTCAATAGGGAGTGAATGTGCTACTGGGACTCAATACTACATGATGATTTAAAAATGTAAACGAATATAAATGTAATGTGTGCTATTCAATAAGGTGAAGATGGAATATCAAAGTGTAGCTGACAAGCTGCGCTGGATGGTTGTGTGTGTTCATTTGGTTAGGTAGTTGTACAGCAGAACACCGATGACAATGCCCACCAAGATGAGCACAAAAAACTGTGTCCAGCTGCTGCTGTCCTTCTTCTTGGCTACTTGCTGTTCAGTCTCTACTTGCTCACCACCAGAGAAGTTGAGAGTTGTTGGATGGGACCCAACACTGTTGCGCGTTGGAGTGCCTTGCTCAGCGGCTCGTCGGGCACGCTCGCGGGCACGCTCGACAGCAGTAAGCCCTGCGGCTATTCGAGCCTGCTCTTCCTCGTAGTCAGTAAGCAAGGAAGCATCGATGATGTTCTCGATTGGCTCCCAGGTGTTGGCGCTGTTTGGGTAGTCCTTCCACTTGACCAGATACTCACGTCTGCCCTTGTGCACTCGGGTTTGAACGATTCTCTGCGCCGTGTAGATACCGTCAGGATTCTCCTCTTGACGGCGTCTTCTCGGTGGGGTGGCAGGCATGATAGCTTAGTGACAGGTGGGGTGGGTGGACTGAATGGGATCCTGGAGAGATACACTCTAGTGGAGAGACACAAAAATGTGAGTTGAAACAGATAAACCAGTCAAGTACACCAACAACGCAAGCATAAAGGCGGATATACCAGATTTAGAGAGAAACGAGACAAAATGGCCGCTTACCAAGAGAACAACAAGAAGCACTCGAAGGAGGATGACAAATCAGGGATTTTGTGGAAATGGGTTCGGAGATTCAATTTGCCGGTGAAATGAGAAGGCAATCAACTCGGCAATGTCAGCGACTAGTGGAAAGTGAGACAGAAACAAGCGATTAAACGAATATTTCCACGGGGCTTACAGATATTAGGCTCAACTTACGGGCTGGTCAGATGGTCGGTGGGGAGCACTGTTAAAGTGAGTTTTGGCAGAAAATTTTATGCTAGTAAGGAGATCGTAGTGGGAACTAAGTCAAATATTGATATGACGGGTCTTGGAAACTGAAAAAGTTAGGTAAAACTGGGAGATTCGACCGATTGGTCTAGAACGCGAGGTGGTATGTCACGACCGTTGACTAACTGACGCGTGCTCGCACACACACACAATCGTTAACTATCGTGTTGACGTTGCTCACCGCAATTCTAACAACTTCAACGGCGGCGCTGCTAGCAAGAGACGCACGACACAATCGATTATGGTTAGCTGAGTAAGGAGAAATACGGCCAACAAAATGATAGTGTGATCGAAATTGAGTTTTCATTTTGAATGTATGCAAGTGAAGTAATGTGTGTAAGAGGAGAAATCGAACAGGTGAAATGACTCTACAGTTCACTTGTACGTTGCTCAACAATGCCTCTCTTTCTATGTGTGTCTGACCAACCGCTTGTGTGTTAGATTTTCCCTTTTTATCGCCTACTAGTAAAAAGGCAAATCATTTCTTTTTAGTTTGGAAACTTCATATGTTTGCAAATACATTCATGTTTAGGCATTATAATGTGAGTGTAAGTTCAAATGTCAGGTCAAGCTGCCTTCTTCTCTCTCTACTTCGTAGCAGTGTGAATGAGTGTATGGGTCCCTCTGCTCATCCTCCTCATCCTCCTCCTCCTCCTCGGCGTTGTATGTAGAGTTGCGCCAGTAATCGTTAAATTGGTACATCTAGTTTGCTCGTATGTAGTGGGAGATGAAAGCTAACAATTTTGCTTTATTCTTCTACTACCGAAGATGACAGTACACATACACGCACACCCGCGCGCGCGAGCACACACACACACAGGCACTATCTACCTGACTAACAGGCAACAGCAGCCATTCCCCATCTAGCCTTCGATCTAATCACACGTGGCACAATCCGGCCCACCGATCTAAATCAAATCGATCTCATCTCTCATTCATCTCAATTATTCTACAACTTCATCTTCGCAACTCAAATCAAGTCCAGGTATTTAAAATGCTAATCGACATAAAGCGAATACTAATTTCATAACATTACTAGTCCAAACCTGTTGGCGCGTGATCAATTGTCTGGTGAACTGATCTTAGGGTTTCATAACCTTACATGAACGGAAGTAAGTCTCATTTCCTTATGTTATGTGTCTTGCTTCCTCACTGCGTCACTAGCCTACTAGTCAAATCCGCTAGTTTGTACGTCTTAGTCTTATTCTAATTTGATCTAGCGTGCACTAGGAACAAAACTGTAAATGTGGAGCTCTGCTGGTGTATTAACTCGTCAGTCCTTCTGTCGATGCAAAGAATCCTCTTCGTTTGTCTGTCTGATCGACTCGGCCGCAACAGTTAAATGTGTTTGTTCGATTAGCCTTATTCATCGCTGACTAGTGAAGACAATTCAGTTTAGTTAGGCAAATTCATATGATTGCCAATGCATTCATGTTTAGTATAATAATGTGAGTGTAAGTTCAAATGTCAGGTCAAACTGCCTTGGGTCTCTACTTCGTAGCAGATTGAGTGTGTGTGAGTGTGGCAATGTGCTCATCCTCCTTCTCCTCATCCTCGGCGCAGTATGTAGAGGCACGCTAGTTCTGGTTAATTTGGTACGGCTGGTCGTACGGTGTGATGGGAAATGTGAGCGGGCTCTTTTATTTTGTTCTACTACTGATGAATGGCAGTACACATACACACAGACACACGCGCGCGCGAGCACACACACACACAGGCACTATCTACCTGACCAACAGGCAGCAGCAGCCATTCTCCATCTAGCCTTTGATCTAATCACACGTGGCACAATCAGGCGCACCGATATAAATCAAACGGATTTCATCTCTCCTTCAATTCTATTCTTCTACAACCTCTTCTTTACAACTCAATTCGATTCCAGTTATTTGAGATACTAATCTACAAAAGACGATTACTGATTTTCACTGCATTAATAGTCTCCAAAGATTTTGCGTGTCTTCGATGGTCTGGTGCACTGATGGTGAGAATCTCAATTAGATCAACGGAACTAAAGTGTAAGTGTCATTCCTTATGCTATGTGTCTTGCTTCCTTACTGCGCCAGTAGCGTGTACTAGTCAAATCCGCTATTTTGCATGTCTTAGTCTTACTCGAATTTGATCTTGCGCGCTCTCGGAACAAAACTGTCAACGTGGCGCTGTGCTGGTGTGTTACCTCGCCAGTTCTGTCCTTGATTGGCACACTTGTGCCACTCATTTACTCCCAGTGCTAAGTAGTGTTAGTAATGCAAATGAAGTTGAGTTTTAATTTTGAGTTTAAGCCAATGAATTGAGTAAACCGGGACATGTAAAATGCCACAGATATCACGGTCACTTGCGCGTTGCCAGGTAAACATCCTCTTCTTGTGTGTGTCTGTTCGATTAGTTTTCTTCTTCGCTGTAATGTTTAGTATAATAATGTGAGTGAAAGTTCAAATGTCAGGTAAAACTGTCATTTTGTCTCTCTACTTTGTTGTGTGTGTGTGTGTGCGTGTGCCACTCCGCTCCTCCGCCTCCTCCTCCTCGTCCTCGGCGCGGTATGTGGCGCTTGTTCTGGTTAAATTGGTACGTCAAGTCTGGTCGTATGGTGTGAAGGTAGACGAGAGCGGACTCTTTTGCTTCGTTCTACTACTGAAGATTGGCTGTACAGTGTACACATACACACACACTAGCGCGCACCAGCACACACAGACACTATTTACATGACCAACAGGCAGCAGCAGCCATTTCCCATCTAGCTTTCGATCTAATCACACGTGGCACAATCAGGCGTACTGATCAAAATCAAATTGATCTCACTTCTCTTTCATCTCTGCTCTTCTACAACTTCATCTTCGCAACTCAATTCGAGTCTAGGTATTTAAAATTTTACTTTACATAAAACGAATAATAATTTCATAACATTACTAGCCCGTACTTGTTTTCATGTGATCAATCGACTGGTGCACTGATCGTAGAGTTCCACAATCTTTTACATCAACGGAACAAAAGTAAGTCTCATTCCTTATGTTATGCGTCGTGCTTCCTCACAGCGTCACTAGCCTACTAGTCAAATCCGCGTATTTGTATGTCTTAGTCTTACTCGCATTTGATCTACCGCGCACTTGGAACAAAACTGTCAACGTGGCGCTGTGCTGGTGTGTTACCTCGTCAGTCCTTCTGTCCATGCATGATCCTGCCTGGCACAACTGTACCAATCACGTACTCCCTGGGCTGAGTAGTATAACTATACAAAGTAATAGTGCACTCGAAGTTGAGTTTTCGTTTTGATGGCCATTGAATCGAGTAAACAGAGAGAGAGAGAGAGAGAGAGAGAGAGAGAGAGAGAGAGAGAGAGAGAGAGAGAGAGAGAGAGGGAGAGAGAGAGAGAGAGAGAGAGAGAGAGAGAGAGAGAGAGAGAGAGAGAGAGAGGGAGAGAGGGCGAGAGGGCGAGAGAGGGGCGAGAGAGAGAGAGAGAGAGAGAGAGAGAGAGAGAGAGAGAGAGAGAGAGAGAGAGAGAGAGAGAGGCAAAATGCAACAGACATCGCGGTCCGCTTGCGCGTTGCCAAGCAAAGCTTCCTCTTCGTTTGTCTGTCTGATCGACTCGGCCGCAACAGTTAAATGTGTTTGTTCGATTAGCCTTATTCATCGCTGACTTGTGAAGGCAAATCAGTTTAGTTAGGCAAATTCATATGATTGCCAATGCATTCATGTTTAATATAATAATGTGAGTGTAAGTTCAAATGTCAGGTCAAACTGCCTTGGCTCTCTATTTCGTAGCAGAGTGTGTGTGTGAGTGTGCCAATGTGCTCATCCTCCTCATCTCATCCTCGGCGCAGTATGTAGAGGCACGCTAGTTCTGGTTAATTTGGTACGGCTGGTCGTATGGTGTGATGGGAGATGTGAGCGGGCTCTTTTACTTTGTTCTACTACTGAACACTGAAAAAGTGGTGTTGAAATTTCCCTAATGCATTAGGATTATTGTAGAAAAGCCTAATGTGTTTGGGGTCAAGCCAAATGGGTTAGGGCACTGCTTCCCTAATGCGTTAGGGCTTATCCCCTTACCCATTAGGGAAACCTGTTTCAAACCAAATGCATTTGGGCTTAACCCCTAACTCATTAGGGCATTAACCCAAATGCATTTGGGAATATCTGAGACTGTTTCCTAAATATTCCAAAAATTTTCTGGAAATTATTGCGTCATTTAGAAATTTCCCAAAAATCTGAATTTAAATGATTTATTATATTATTTTAAAAAAATAGTCACAAATAAAAAATACACCAACTATCTTCAAGTATTCTAATTATCGGCGCTGTTTGCTGCTGGGCCATTCATTTCTGTATGATTGTGCTTCTTTAGATTTCAATTAAGACTTGACCACTTTTCCGAACTATTTCTTCTAGCCTTGAGTGTCCTAGCATATTCAGCTTATTCTTGTCCACCAACGTAATTGAAGAGTTTACCTGTGCTAAGGTCCATCGAAGTCAGTGTGGTCATTTGTCTCATCATGAGCATATCTTTAAGAATGTATGTACGTATTAGCAAATGATTATAAAGTGTGATATAGTTTACCTTGATGAGAATAGTATAGAATAGTAGAATAGTAATTGTCTTGATAAGATGTTCATTGAGATCCTTAAAAAATATCAAAATTGTTACCTTATATCTGAATAGAGAATCATATATAATACAATCAAAACAACTTACCATGACAATTCCGATCTTGGCTGTACTGATGCTTTCTTGCCAGTCAACAACTGTTCCATCACATATTCAGTTTCGCCAGAAGTAGAATTGGAATTGTTTTCATGGTCATTTTGCAGTCTTTTGCAGCAAACTGTGACTAAATAAAAATGGGATAAAGGATTGAGATCTAAATGTTTGAACAAACATACCATTTGAACTTGACTGGTTGATTTTTAAAAGTTTGGATTGAACAGATTGATAAAAATAATAAATATTTCTTTAAAATATGTTTGTATGAACTTAAAATGTAAATATGAAGGTTGTTATTACCAGTTCCAAACAGGGGAAGAGCTAGATGGATCCCAAATTGATGAAAAATTTCCCAGTGTGATGAGATTATGATTGTGTTGAGGTGTTGATTGTTGAAATAGATTGATTTGTTGTAGATGAATATATTGTTGAGATATTTATGAGTTGTTGCAAAAAGATGTAATAGAGGAACGTAAGAGAATAAATAATCTCAACATTTTAAAACAGAAGGCATGATGACAGTTGGAAGAACAAAGGAGAGTAGAGCGCAGAAAGAGGCCAAAACAAGCAATGCCAATGAGTAACCCTACACTAGTGGTACATGAGTTGAACTCAACGGTTGTGCGTGTACTAACTGCTAGTTAGTAACTAGTAAGGCCACTGCTGCCACTGGTGGGTGACATCGCAACAACAAACCCTAATCCATTTGGACAAACCCTAATACGTTAGGGATTTTGAAATGCCCTAATCCATTAGGACATATTTCACCACATTCCGAAACGTATTAGGGTATTTTGCGATTCCCTAATATGTTAGGGGTACATTTGCCCCCCGTCCCCAAATGAATTTGGGCATGTACAATAAACCTAATGCATTTGGGGTCAGACTTTTTCAGTGAAGAATGGTAGTACACATACACACAGACACACGCGCGCGCGAGCACTCACACACAGGCATTATCTACCTGACCAAGAGGCAGCCATTCACCATCTAGCCTTCGATCTAATCACACGTGGCACAATCCGGTGCACCTATTTAAATCATCTACACTGATGGTGAGATTCTCAATCTATTAGATCAACGGAACTAAAGTAAGTGCTATTCCTTATGCGATGCGTCTTGCTTCCTCACTTCCCAGTAGCGTCGATTATTCAAATCCGCTATTTTGCATGTCTTTGTTTTACTCGAATTTGATATAACGCGCTCTCGAAACAAAACTGTCAACGTGGCGCTCTGCTGGTGTGTTACCTCGCCAGTTCTGTCTTTGACTGGCACAATTGTGCCACTCACGTAATCCCTGTCGTGTTAGTAATGTAAACGAAGTGATAGTGAATTCAAAGTTGAGTTTTGATTTTGAATGTAAGCCAATGAATTGAGTAAACCGGGACAGGTAAAATGCCACAGGTATCACGGTCACTTAAGTACTTGCGCGTTGCCAGGCAAATATCCTCTTCGTGTGTGTGTCTGATTGATTTGGCCAACAAAAGGCAAATGTTAGTTCCAATACCATCTTCATCGCTGTCATGTTTAGTATAATAATGTGAGTGTAAGTTCAAATGTCCGGCTAAAGTGCCTTTTGTTTCTCTACTACGTAGATGAGTGTGTGTATGCGTGTGCGCTGACAGGCTCATCCTCCTCGTCATCATCCTCGACGTAGTATGTTGTGCCGCGCTAGTTCTGGTTAACTTGGTACGTATAGTCTATTCGTATGGTGTGATGGGAGCTTACTCTTTTATTTTGTTCAACTACTAAAGAATGGAAGTACACATGCACACACGTGCGCGCGCGAGAACGCACACAGGCACTATCTACCTAACCAACAGGCAACAGCAGCCATTTCCCATCTAGCCTTCGATCTAATCACACGTGGCACAATCCGGCGCACCGATCTAAATCAAATTGATCTCACCTCTCCTTCATCTCGATTCTTCTGCAAACTTATCCTTGCAACTCAATTCGATTCAAGGTATTTAAGAAGCTATTCTACATAAAGCAATTATTAATTTCCACTATTTTAGTAGTCTCGCGATATTTTGCTTGTCATCGATGGTCTGGTGCACTGATGGTGGGATTCCACAATCTAATAAATCAACGAAACTAAAGTAAGTGCCATTCCTTATGCGTCTTGCTTCTTCACTGCACCAGTAGCGTCTATTAGTCAAATCCGCGTATTTGCATGTCTCAGTATTCTTGCTTTGTCTTACTGGCATTTGATCTAACGCGCACTCGGAACAAAACTATCAACGTGGCGCTCTGTTGGAGTGTTACCTCGTCAGTCCTTCTGTCCTTGGCTAAGCCGGCCCGGCACAACTATGCCACTCACGTACTCCCCGGGCTAAGTAGTGTTAGTGTTAGCATACAAAGTAATAGTGCATTCAAAGTTGAGCTTTCAATTTGAATAGTAGCCAGTGAATTGAGTAAACCGGGACAGGCAAAATGCAACAGACATCGACGTCCACTTGCGCGTTGCTAGGCAAAGTATCCTCTTCGTGTGTGTGTCTGATCGACTCTGCCAACAACAGGTAGATGTGTTGGTTCGATTAGGCTTCTTCATCGCTGTCTAGTGGAGACAATTCATTTTAGTTAGGCAAACTCATGTGTGGTGGCTCTTTGCATTGTATACTTCTACTACTAAAGTACTTGCACATGCACACACACACACACAATCGATGTCTGCCTGTCTACCTAGCCACATCACCCATTTGGCTTCTACTCTTCCTTCTGATCACACGTTGCATAAATCGGCCCACTGATCTAAATCAAACTGATCTCTCCTTCATATTGAAACTTGATTATTTTCATTATTTTACTAGTCTCCACCTGTTTGCGTGTTATCAATCGTCTGGTACACTGGTCGTGGGATTCTAAATTGTCTTACATCAACGGAATTAAGGTAAGCGTCATTCCTTATTCGTATCTCATCCTTAAGCTCGCACTCGTACCAATACTGAATACGTGGCACTCAGCTTACGTTTTACTTCGCCAGTCAGTATCAGGCATTACCAGAGCTTTTTATGTCCCTCGCATACTCACTGCACTAAAGAGCGTTAGTAAAGTGTGTTCCAATGCACTGATTTTTGATACAATAATGTTAGTGTTTTTGTGTTCGTAAGTTCAAAAGTAATGTCAAACTGGCTCACCTCTCTTGTATTAAAAGCATTGATAGTGTGGTGCGACTCTGTTCTCTCGCCATCTTCATCCTCAGGCCAGTATGTAGAGGCGTGCGGTTTCTGGTCAATTTGGCACGACGCGTCCGCTAGCATTTTGTGGTGGCGGTGGAGAACGGTGGATATCACTTTGCAATGTGTTCTTCTACTACTGAAGAACGTTCAAATGCACACACACACACACACAATCGATGTCTGCCTGTCTACCTGGCCACATCAGCCATTTGGTATATTCTATTCTTTCTGATCACACGCAGCATAAATCGGCGCTCCGATCTAAATCAAACTGTTTCAATTTCTCCTTCATCTTGGTAATACTGAAACTTCATCTTCATATCTCAACACAATTCCAGGTAATTGATACGATTTGACGTAAAGCAATCACTGATATTTAATTGACTAGTCCCGTCTGTTTGCGAGTGATCAGTTTTATGGTTGTGCTGATACCTGAATTGCACTATCTCTAAGAAGTTTCAACGTAACTAAAGTAAGTGTCATTTCCTATGCTATTGCGTCTTGATTCCTCACTATGATAAAAACGCCTTCTGGTAAAATCTGCGTTTTCAACCTCCTAGTCCTACTGGCATTTGATCTAGCGCGCACTCGGATCAAATCTGTAAACGTGGCGTTCTACTGGTGTGTTACCACGTCAGTCCTGTCTTAGGCTTAGCCGGCCTCAACTGTGGCACTCACGTACTCTCCGGGCTAAGTAGTATTAGTGTTATCATACAATGTGACAGTGCATCCGAAGTAGAGTTTTCATTTTGAATATAAGCCAGTGAATTGAGTAGAGAGAGAGAGAGAGAGAGAGAGAGAGAGAGAGAGAGAGAGAGAGACGAGAGAGACTGCCACAGACTGCGCGGTCCAATTGCTCGTTGCCAAGCAAACCATCCTCTTCGTGCGTCTGTCTGATCGACTCGACCAACAACAGGTAGATATGTTGGTTCGAATTGCCTTCTTCATTGCTGTCTAGTGGAGACAATGTAAGTGTGTGTTTTGGCACGGTGCGACAGCTAGCATTTTGTGGTGACGGAAGGAAGATGGCACATTACATATTGCAATGTATTCTTCTACTATAGAAGAACATGTACCAGTATGCACACACACACACACAATCGATGACTATGTGTCTACCTTTAGTCATTTCCTACAATAGCATTCTTGTGTGCTGGTGCACATACCGACGACTTTTGCCGCCAGACGTCAAAAGAAATGGTCCAGTTGCGAAATAAATAGTGCGGCGTAAAAGTGGTTTGTGCCTATGCGTTAGGCTAATGTGTTGTTTTTTCTATTTTAAAACACCTTGTTCCACTTAATGGAAAACTAGACATACACAAAAGAACATGAATATATTGATATATCAAACAGATTTTAAATGTTGAATGTCTATGCTTTGAAATGTAAAAGTACAAGTGCAATAACTAAACGAGTAATGCATTTTATATAAAAACAATTCTCAACGTGATTAACCAAATAAAATAAGATGCACTCACCGAAATGGTTTTAACGTACATTGAGACCGACTTTTCTCTGAGCCACAAGACAAACATTGACTCGAACACACACACAGAAATGGTCATATCCTGCATTGAGACTGCATTGGCTCGGTTACACCTGACCAAGACTCACTCGCGGCACACACACAGAAATGATCTAATCGTACATTGAGACCGACTTGTCTCTGAGCCACCAGACCAACACTCACTCTAGACACACACAGAAATGGTCTAATCGTACATTGAGACCGACTTGTCTCTGAGCCACCAGACAAACACTCACTCTAGACACACACAGAAATGGTCTAATCGTACATTGAGACCGACTTGTCTCTGAGCCACCAGACCAACACTCACTCTAGACACACACAGAAATAGTCATATCATGCATTGAGATTGCTTTGTCTCGGTTACACCTGACAAATATTGACTCGCGGCACACACACAGAAATGGTCTAATCGTACATTGAGACAGACTTGTCTCTGAACCACCTGACCTACACTCACTCGCGGCACACACACATAAATGGTCTAATCGTACATTGAGACCGACTTGTCTCTGAGCCACCTGACCGACACTCACTCGCGGCACACACACAGAAATGGTCTAATCGTACATTGAGACCGACTTGTCTCTGAGCCAACTGACCGACACTCACTCACGGCACACACACAGAAATGGTCTAATCGTACATTGAGACCGACTTGTCTCTGAGCCACCTGACCGACACTCACTCGCGGCACACACACAGAAATGGTCTAATCGTACATTGAGACCGACTTGTCTCTGAGCCACCAGACCAACACTCACTCTAGACACACACAGAAATGGTCATATCGTGCATTGAGATTGCCTTGTCTCGGTTACACCTGACCAACACTGACTCGAACACACACACAGAAATGGTCTAATCGTACATTGAGACCGACTTGTCTCTGAGCCACCTGACCGACACTCACTCGCAGCACACACACAGAAATGGTCTAATCGTACATTGAGACCGACTTGTCTCTGAGCCACCTGACCGACACTCACTCGCGGCACACACACAGAAATGGTCTAATCGTACATTGAGACCGACTTGTCTCTGAGCCACCAGAACAACACTCACTCTAGACACCCACAGAAATGGTCATATCGTGCATTGAGACTGCCTTGTCTCGGTTACACCTGACAAACACTGACTCGCGGCACACACACAGAAATGGTCTAATCGTACATTGAGACCGACTTGTCTCTGAGCCACCTGACCTACACTCACTCGCGGCACACACACATAAATGGTCTAATCGTACATTGAGACCGACTTGTCTCTGAGCCACCTGACCGACACTCACTCGCGGCACACACACAGAAATGGTCTAATCGTACATTGAGACCGACTTGTCTCTGAGCCACCTGACCGACACTCACTCGCGGCACACACACAGAAATGGTCTAATCGTACATTGAGACCGACTTGTCTCTGAGCCACCTGACCGACACTCACTCGCGGCACACACACAGAAATGGTCTAATCGTACATTGAGACCGACTTGTCTCTGAGCCACCAGACCAACACTCACTCTAGACACACACAGAAATGGTCTAATCGTACATTGAGACAGACTTGTCTCTGAACCACCTGACCTACACTGACTCGAAAACACACAGAAATGGTCATATCGTGCATTGAGATTGCCTTGTCTCGGTTACACCTGACCAACACTGACTCGAACACACACACAGAAATGGTCTAATCGTACATTGAGACCGACTTGTCTCTGAGCCACCAGACCAACACTCACTCTAGACACACACAGAAATGGTCATATCGTGCATTGGTTCTGTAGGTCACATGCTAATACAAATGCTAGTTATATTTTATGCTTTATTCTGTGAGTCTGCTCGAATGGGTTGTATTAGATGTTGTTATGTATGGCAAATGAAATATTTCATAACTCACCAAAACAATCCATTTGATTGGACAACAACAATCATCAAATGCTAATCCAAATGCTTTTTCTATTCTATTCTTTATTCTGTGAGTCGTTCATTGAGACTGACTTGTCTCTGAGCCACCAGACCAACACTCACTCGCGGCACACACACAGAAATAGTTTAAACGTAAATTGAGACCGACTTGTCTCGGTTTCACCTGACCAACACTGACTCGAACACACACAAAAATGGTATAATCGTACATTGAGACCGACTTGTCTCTTAGCCCCCTGACCAACACTGACTCGAACACACACAGAAATGGTCTAATCGTACATTGAGACCGACTTGTCTCTGAGCCACCTGACCAACACTGACTCGAACACACACAGAAATGGTCTAATCGTACATTGAGACCGACTTGTCTCTGAGCCACCTGACCTACACTGACTCGAAAACACACAGAAATGTTCTAATCGTACATTGAGACCGTCATGTCTCTGAGCCACCTGACCTACACTGACTCGAAAACACACAGAAATGGTCTAATCGTACATTGAGACCGTCATGTCTCTGAGCCACCTGACCTACACTGACTCGAAAACACACAGAAATGGTCTAATCGTACATTGAGACTGCCTTGTCTCGGTTACACCTGACCAACACTCACTCGCGGCACACACACAGAAATGGTCATATCGTGCATTGAGAGTGCCTTGTCTCGGTTACACCTGACAAACACTGACTCGCGGCACATACACAGAAATGGTCATATCGTGCATTGAGAGTGCCTTGTCTCGGTTACACCTGACAAACACTGACTCGCGGCACACACACAGAAATGGTCATATCGTGCATTGAGAGTGCCTTGTCTCGGTTACACCTGACAAACACTGACTCGCGGCACACACACAGAAATGGTCATATCGTGCATTGAAAGTGCCTTGTCTCGGTTACACCTGACAAACACTTACTCGCGGAACACACACAGAAATGGTCATATCGTGCATTGAGAGTGCCTTGTCTCGGTTACACCTGACAAACACTGACTCGCGGCACACACACAGAAATGGTCATATTGTGCATTGAGAGTGCCTTGTCTCGGTTACACCTGACAAACACTGACTCGCGGCACACACACAGAAATGGTCATATTGTGCATTGAGAGTGCCTTGTCTCGGTTACACCTGACAAACACTGACTCGCGGCACACACACAGAAATGGTCATATCGTGCATTGAGAGTGCCTTGTCTCGGTTACACCTGACAAACACTGACTCGCGGCACACACACAGAAATGGTCATATCGTGCATTGAAAGTGCCTTGTCTCGGTTACACCTGACAAACACTGACTCGCGGCACACACACAGAAATGGTCATATCGTGCATTGAGAGTGCCTTGTCTCGGTTACACCTGACAAACACTGACTCGCGGCACACACACAGAAATGGTCATATCGTGCATTGAGAGTGCCTTGTCTTGGTTACACCTGACAAACACTGACTCGCGGCACACACACAGAAATGGTCATATCGTGCATTGAGAGTGCCTTGTCTCGGTTACACCTGACAAACACTGACTCGCGGCACACACACACAGAAATGGTCATATCGTGCATTGAGAGTGCCTTGTCTCTGAGCCACCTGACCGACACTCACTCGCGGCACACACACAGAAATGGTCTAATCGTACATTGAGACCGACTTGTCTCTGAGCCACCTGACCGACACTCACTCGCGGCACACACACAGAAATGGTCTAATCGTACATTGAGACCGACTTGTCTCTGAGCCACCTGACCGACACTCACTCGCGGCACACACACAGAAATGGTCTAATTGTACATTGAGACCGACTTGTCTCTGAGCCACCTGACCGACACTCACTCGCGGCACACACACAGAAATGGTCTAATTGTACATTGAGACCGACTTGTCTCTGAGCCACCTGACCGACACTCACTCGCGGCACACACACAGAAATGGTCTAATCGTACATTGAGACCGACTTGTCTCTGAGCCACCTGACCGACACTCACTCGCGGCACACACACAGAAATGGTCTAATCGTACATTGAGACCGACTTGTCTCTGAGCCACCTGACCGACACTCACTCGCGGCACACACACAGAAATGGTCTAATCGTACATTGAGACCGACTTGTCTCTGAGCCACCTGACCGACACTCACTCGCGGCACACACACAGAAATGTTCTAATCGTACATTGAGACCGACTTGCCTCTGAGCCACCTGACCTACACTGACTCGAAAACACACAGAAATGGCCTAATCGTACATTGAGACCGTCATGTCTCTGAGCCACCTGACCTACACTGACTCGAAAACTCACAGAAATGGTCTAATCGTACATTGAGACTGCCTTGTCTCGGTTACACCTGACCAACACTCACTCGCGGCACACACACAGAAATGGTCATATCGTGAATTGAGAGTGCCTTGTCTCGGTTACACCTGACAAACACTGACTCGCGGCACATACACAGAAATGGTCATTTTGTGCATTGAGAGTGCCTTGTCTCGGTTACACCTGACAAACACTGACTCGCGGCACACACACAGAAATGGTCATATCGTGCATTGAGAGTGCCTTGTCTCGGTTACACCTGACAAACACTGACTCGCGGCACACACACAGAAATGGTCATATCGTGCATTGAAAGTGCCTTGTCTCGGTTACACCTGACAAACACTGACTCGCGGAACACACACAGAAATGGTCATATCGTGCATTGAGAGTGCCTTGTCTCGGTTACACCTGACAAACACTGACTCGCGGCACACACACAGAAATGGTCATATTGTGCATTGAGAGTGCCTTGTCTCGGTTACACCTGACAAACACTGACTCGCGGCACACACACGAAATGGTCATATTGTGCATTGAGAGTGCCTTGTCTCGGTTACACCTGACAAACACTGACTCGCGGCACACACACAGAAATGGTCATATCGTGCATTGAGAGTGCCTTGTCTCGGTTACACCTGACAAACACTGACTCGCGGCACACACACAGAAATGGTCATATCGTGCATTGAAAGTGCCTTGTCTCGGTTACACCTGACAAACACTGACTCGCGGCACACACACAGAAATGGTCATATCGTGCATTGAGAGTGCCTTGTCTCGGTTACACCTGACAAACACTGACTCGCGGCACACACACAGAAATGGTCATATCGTGCATTGAGAGTGCCTTGTCTTGGTTACACCTGACAAACACTGACTCGCGGCACACACACAGAAATGGTCATATCGTGCATTGAGAGTGCCTTGTCTCGGTTACACCTGACAAACACTGACTCGCGGCACACACACACAGAAATGGTCATATCGTGCATTGAGAGTGCCTTGTCTCTGAGCCACCTGACAAACACTGACTCGCGGCACACACACAGAAATGGTCATATTGTGCATTGAGAGTGCCTTGTCTCGGTTACACCTGACAAACACTGACTCGCGGCACACACACAGAAATGGTCATATCGTGCATTGAGAGTGCCTTGTCTCGGTTACACCTGACAAACACTGACTCGCGGCACACACACAGAAATGGTCATATCGTGCATTGAGAGTGCCTTGTCTCGGTTACACCTGACAAACACTGACTCGCGGCACACACACAGAAATGGTCATATCGTGCATTGAAAGTGCCTTGTCTCGGTTACACCTGACAAACACTGACTCGCGGCACACACACAGAAATGGTCATATCGTGCATTGAGAGTGCCTTGTCTCGGTTACACCTGACAAACACTGACTCGCGGCACACACACAGAAATGGTCATATCGTGCATTGAGAGTGCCTTGTCTTGGTTACACCTGACAAACACTGACTCGCGGCACACACACAGAAATGGTCATATCGTGCATTGAGAGTGCCTTGTCTCGGTTACACCTGACAAACACTGACTCGCGGCACACACACACAGAAATGGTCATATCGTGCATTGAGAGTGCCTTGTCTCTGAGCCACCTGACCGACACTCACTCGCGGCACACACACAGAAATGGTCTAATCGTACATTGAGACCGACTTGTCTCTGAGCCACCTGACCGACACTCACTCGCGGCACACACACAGAAATGGTCTAATCGTACATTGAGACCGACTTGTCTCTGAGCCACCTGACCGACACTCACTCGCGGCACACACACAGAAATGGTCTAATTGTACATTGAGACCGACTTGTCTCTGAGCCACCTGACCGACACTCACTCGCGGCACACACACAGAAATGGTCTAATTGTACATTGAGACCGACTTGTCTCTGAGCCACCTGACCGACACTCACTCGCGGCACACACACAGAAATGGTCTAATCGTACATTGAGACCGACTTGTCTCTGAGCCACCTGACCGACACTCACTCGCGGCACACACACAGAAATGGTCTAATCGTACATTGAGACCGACTTGTCTCTGAGCCACCTGACCGACACTCACTCGCGGCACACACACAGAAATGGTCTAATCGTACATTGAGACCGACTTGTCTCTGAGCCACCTGACCGACACTCACTCGCGGCACACACACAGAAATGGTCTAATCGTACATTGAGACCGACTTGTCTCTGAGCCACCTGACCGACACTCACTCGCGGCACACACACAGAAATGGTCTAATCGTACATTGAGACCGACTTGTCTCTGAGCCACCTGACCGACACTCACTCGCGGCACACACACAGAAATGGTCTAATCGTACATTGAGACCGACTTGTCTCTGAGCCACCTGACCGACACTCACTCGCGGCACACACACAGAAATGGTCTAATCGTACATTGAGACCGACTTGTCTCTGAGCCACCTGACCGACACTCACTCGCGGCACACACACAGAAATGGTCTAATCGTACATTGAGACCGACTTGTCTCTGAGCCACCTGACCGACACTCACTCGCGGCACACACACAGAAATGGTCTAATCGTACATTGAGACCGACTTGTCTCTGAGCCACCTGACCGACACTCACTCGCGGCACACACACAGAAATGGTCTAATCGTACATTGAGACCGACTTGTCTCTGAGCCACCTGACCGACACTCACTCGCGGCACACACACAGAAATGGTCTAATCGTACATTGAGACCGACTTGTCTCTGAGCCACCTGACCGACACTCACTCGCGGCACACACACAGAAATGGTCTAATCGTACATTGAGACCGACTTGTCTCTGAGCCACCTGACCGACACTCACTCGCGGCACACACACAGAAATGGTCTAATCGTACATTGAGACCGACTTGTCTCTGAGCCACCTGACCGACACTCACTCGCGGCACACACACAGAAATGGTCTAATCGTACATTGAGACCGACTTGTCTCTGAGCCACCTGACCGACACTCACTCGCGGCACACACACAGAAATGGTCTAATCGTACATTGAGACCGACTTGTCTCTGAGCCACCTGACCGACACTCACTCGCGGCACACACACAGAAATGGTCTAATCGTACATTGAGACCGACTTGTCTCTGAGCCACCTGACCGACACTCACTCGCGGCACACACACAGAAATGGTCTAATCGTACATTGAGACCGACTTGTCTCTGAGCCACCTGACCGACACTCACTCGCGGCACACACACAGAAATGGTCTAATCGTACATTGAGACCGACTTGTCTCTGAGCCACCTGACCGACACTCACTCGCGGCACACACACAGAAATGGTCTAATTGTACATTGAGACCGACTTGTCTCTGAGCCACCTGACCGACACTCACTCGCGGCACACACACAGAAATGGTCTAATCGTACATTGAGACCGACTTGTCTCTGAGCCACCTGACCGACACTCACTCGCGGCACACACACAGAAATGGTCTAATCGTACATTGAGACCGACTTGTCTCTGAGCCACCTGACCGACACTCACTCGCGGCACACACACAGAAATGGTCTAATCGTACATTGAGACCGACTTGTCTCTGAGCCACCTGACCGACACTCACTCGCGGCACACACACAGAAATGGTCTAATCGTACATTGAGACCGACTTGTCTCTGAGCCACCTGACCGACACTCACTCGCGGCACACACACAGAAATGGTCTAATCGTACATTGAGACCGACTTGTCTCTGAGCCACCTGACCGACACTCACTCGCGGCACACACACAGAAATGGTCTAATCGTACATTGAGACTGACTTGTCTCTGAGCCACCAGACCAACACTCACTCGCGGCACACACACAGAAATAGTTTAAACGTAAATTGAGACCGACTTGTCTTGGTTTCACCTGACCAACACTGACTCGAACACACACAAAAATGGTATAATCGTACATTGAGACCGACTTGTCTCTTAGCCCCCTGACCAACACTGACTCGAACACACACAGAAATGTTCTAATCGTACATTGAGACCGACTTGTCTCTGAGCCACCTGACCTACACTGACTCGAAAACACACAGAAATGTTCTAATCGTACATTGAGACTGCCTTGTCTCGGTTATACCTGACAAACACTCACTCGCGGCACATACACAGAAAAGGTCATATTGTGCATTGAGAGTGCCTTGTCTCGGTTACACCTGACAAACACTGACTCGCGGCACACACACAGAAATGGTCATTTTGTGCATTGAGAGTGCCTTGTCTCGGTTACACCTGACAAACACTGACTCGCGGCACACACACAGAAATGGTCATATCGTGCATTGAGAGTGCCTTGTCTCGGTTACACCTGACAAACACTGACTCGCGGCACACACACAGAAATGGTCATATCGTGCATTGAGAGTGCCTTGTCTCGGTTACACCTGACAAACACTGACTTGCGGCACACACACAGAAATGGTCATATTGTGCATTGAGAGTGCCTTGTCTCGGTTACACCCTGACAAACACTCACTCGCGGCACATACACAGAAAAGGTCATATTGTGCATTGAGAGTGCCTTGTCTCGGTTACACCTGACAAACACTGACTCGCGGCACATACACAGAAATGGTCATATCGTGCATTGAAAGTGCCTTGTCTCGGTTACACCTGACAAACACTTACTCGCGGCACACACACAGAAATGGTCATATCGTGCATTGAGAGTGCCTTGTCTCGGCTACACCTGACAAACACTGACTCGCGGCACACACACAGAAATGGTCATATCGTGCATTGAGAGTGCCTTGTCTCGGTTACACCTGACAAACACTGACTCGCGGCACACACACAGAAATGGTCATATCGTGCATTGAGAGTGCCTTGTCTCGGTTACACCTGACAAACACTGACTCGCGGCACACACACAGAAATGGTCATATCGTGCATTGAGAGTGCCTTGTCTCTGAGCCACCTGACCGACACTCACTCGCGGCACACACACAGAAATGGTCTAATCGTACATTGAGACCGACTTGTCTCTGAGCCACCTGACCGACACTCACTCGCGGCACACACACAGAAATGGTCTAATCGTACATTGAGACCGACTTGTCTCTGAGCCACCTGACCGACACTCACTCGCGGCACACACACAGAAATGGTCTAATCGTACATTGAGAACGACTTGTCTCTGAGCCACCTGACCGACACTCACTCGCGGCACACACACAGAAATGGTCTAATCGTACATTGAGACCGACTTGTCTCTGAGCCACCTGACCGACACTCACTCGCGGCACACACACAGAAATGGTCTAATCGTACATTGAGACCGACTTGTCTCCTGAGCCACCTGACCGACACTCACTCGCGGCACACACACAGAAATGGTCTAATCGTACATTGAGACCGACTTGTCTCTGAGCCACCTGACCGACACTCACTCGCGGCACACACACAGAAATGGTCTAATCGTACATTGAGACCGACTTGTCTCTGAGCCACCTGACCGACACTCACTCGCGGCACACACACAGAAATGGTCTAATCGTACATTGAGACCGACTTGTCTCTGAGCCACCTGACCGACACTCACTCGCGGCACACACACAGAAATGGTCTAATCGTACATTGAGACCGACTTGTCTCTGAGCCACCTGACCGACACTCACTCGCGGCACACACACAGAAATGGTCTAATCGTACATTGAGACCGACTTGTCTCTGAGCCACCTGACCGACACTCACTCGCGGCACACACACAGAAATGGTCTAATCGTACATTGAGACCGACTTGTCTCTGAGCCACCTGACCGACACTCACTCGCGGCACACACACAGAAATGGTCTAATCGTACATTGAGACCGACTTGTCTCTGAGCCACCTGACCGACACTCACTCGCGGCACACACACAGAAATGGTCTAATCGTACATTGAGACCGACTTGTCTCTGAGCCACCTGACCGACACTCACTCGCGGCACACACACAGAAATGGTCTAATCGTACATTGAGACCGACTTGTCTCTGAGCCACCTGACCGACACTCACTCGCGGCACACACACAGAAATGGTCTAATTGTACATTGAGACCGACTTGTCTCTGAGCCACCTGACCGACACTCACTCGCGGCACACACACAGAAATGGTCTAATCGTACATTGAGACCGACTTGTCTCTGAGCCACCTGACCGACACTCACTCGCGGCACACACACAGAAATGGTCTAATCGTACATTGAGACCGACTTGTCTCTGAGCCACCTGACCGACACTCACTCGCGGCACACACACAGAAATGGTCTAATTGTACATTGAGACCGACTTGTCTCTGAGCCACCTGACCGACACTCACTCGCGGCACACACACAGAAATGGTCTAATCGTACATTGAGACCGACTTGTCTCTGAGCCACCTGACCGACACTCACTCGCGGCACACACACAGAAATGGTCTAATTGTACATTGAGACCGACTTGTCTCTGAGCCACCTGACCGACACTCACTCGCGGCACACACACAGAAATGGTCTAATCGTACATTGAGACCGACTTGTCTCTGAGCCACCTGACCGACACTCACTCGCGGCACACACACAGAAATGGTCTAATCGTACATTGAGACCGACTTGTCTCTGAGCCACCTGACCGACACTCACTCGCGGCACACACACAGAAATGGTCTAATCGTACATTGAGACCGACTTGTCTCTGAGCCACCTGACCGACACTCACTCGCGGCACACACACAGAAATGTTCTAATCGTACATTGAGACCGACTTGCCTCTGAGCCACCTGACCTACACTGACTCGAAAACACACAGAAATGGCCTAATCGTACATTGAGACCGTCATGTCTCTGAGCCACCTGACCTACACTGACTCGAAAACTCACAGAAATGGTCTAATCGTGCATTGAGACTGCCTTGTCTCGGTTACACCTGACAAACACTGACTCGCGGCACACACACAGAAATGGTCATATCGTGCATTGAGAGTGCCTTGTCTCGGTTACACCTGACAAACACTGACTCGCGGCACATACACAGAAATGGTCATATCGTGCATTGAGAGTGCCTTGTCTCGGTTACACCTGACAAACACTGACTCGCGGCACACACACAGAAATGGTCTAATCGTACATTGAGACCGACTTGTCTCTGAGCCACCTGACCGACACTCACTCGCGGCACACACACAGAAATGGTCTAATCGTACATTGAGACCGACTTGTCTCTGAGCCACCTGACCGACACTCACTCGCGGCACACACACAGAAATGGTCTAATCGTACATTGAGACCGACTTGTCTCTGAGCCACCTGACCGACACTCACTCGCGGCACACACACAGAAATGGTCTAATTGTACATTGAGACCGACTTGTCTCTGAGCCACCTGACCGACACTCACTCGCGGCACACACACAGAAATGGTCTAATCGTACATTGAGACCGACTTGTCTCTGAGCCACCTGACCGACACTCACTCGCGGCACACACACAGAAATGGTCTAATCGTACATTGAGACCGACTTGTCTCTGAGCCACCTGACCGACACTCACTCGCGGCACACACACAGAAATGGTCTAATTGTACATTGAGACCGACTTGTCTCTGAGCCACCTGACCGACACTCACTCGCGGCACACACACAGAAATGGTCTAATCGTACATTGAGACCGACTTGTCTCTGAGCCACCTGACCGACACTCACTCGCGGCACACACACAGAAATGGTCTAATCGTACATTGAGACCGACTTGTCTCTGAGCCACCTGACCGACACTCACTCGCGGCACACACACAGAAATGGTCTAATTGTACATTGAGACCGACTTGTCTCTGAGCCACCTGACCGACACTCACTCGCGGCACACACACAGAAATGGTCTAATCGTACATTGAGACCGACTTGTCTCTGAGCCACCTGACCGACACTCACTCGCGGCACACACACAGAAATGGTCTAATCGTACATTGAGACCGACTTGTCTCTGAGCCACCTGACCGACACTCACTCGCGGCACACACACAGAAATGGTCTAATCGTACATTGAGACCGACTTGTCTCTGAGCCACCTGACCGACACTCACTCGCGGCACACACACAGAAATGGTCTAATCGTACATTGAGACCGACTTGTCTCCTGAGCCACCTGACCGACACTCACTCGCGGCACACACACAGAAATGGTCTAATCGTACATTGAGACCGACTTGTCTCTGAGCCACCTGACCGACACTCACTCGCGGCACACACACAGAAATGGTCTAATCGTACATTGAGACCGACTTGTCTCTGAGCCACCTGACCGACACTCACTCGCGGCACACACACGAAATGGTCTAATCGTACATTGAGACCGACTTGTCTCTGAGCCACCTGACCGACACTCACTCGCGGCACACACACAGAAATGGTCTAATCGTACATTGAGACCGACTTGTCTCTGAGCCACCTGACCGACACTCACTCGCGGCACACACACAGAAATGGTCTAATCGTACATTGAGACCGACTTGTCTCTGAGCCACCTGACCGACACTCACTCGCGGCACACACACAGAAATGGTCTAATCGTACATTGAGACCGACTTGTCTCTGAGCCACCTGACCGACACTCACTCGCGGCACACACACAGAAATGGTCTAATCGTACATTGAGACCGACTTGTCTCTGAGCCACCTGACCGACACTCACTCGCGGCACACACACAGAAATGGTCTAATTGTACATTGAGACCGACTTGTCTCTGAGCCACCTGACCGACACTCACTCGCGGCACACACACAGAAATGGTCTAATCGTACATTGAGACCGACTTGTCTCTGAGCCACCTGACCGACACTCACTCGCGGCACACACACAGAAATGGTCTAATCGTACATTGAGACCGACTTGTCTCTGAGCCACCTGACCGACACTCACTCGCGGCACACACACAGAAATGGTCTAATCGTACATTGAGACCGACTTGTCTCTGAGCCACCTGACCGACACTCACTCGCGGCACACACACAGAAATGGTCTAATCGTACATTGAGACCGACTTGTCTCTGAGCCACCTGACCGACACTCACTCGCGGCACACACACAGAAATGGTCTAATCGTACATTGAGACCGACTTGTCTCTGAGCCACCTGACCGACACTCACTCGCGGCACACACACAGAAATGGTCTAATCGTACATTGAGACCGACTTGTCTCTGAGCCACCTGACCGACACTCACTCGCGGCACACACACAGAAATGGTCTAATCGTACATTGAGACCGACTTGTCTCTGAGCCACCTGACCGACACTCACTCGCGGCACACACACAGAAATGGTCTAATCGTACATTGAGACCGACTTGTCTCTGAGCCACCTGACCGACACTCACTCGCGGCACACACACAGAAATGGTCTAATCGTACATTGAGACCGACTTGTCTCTGAGCCACCTGACCGACACTCACTCGCGGCACACACACAGAAATGGTCTAATCGTACATTGAGACCGACTTGTCTCTGAGCCACCTGACCGACACTCACTCGCGGCACACACACAGAAATGGTCTAATCGTACATTGAGACCGACTTGTCTCTGAGCCACCTGACCGACACTCACTCGCGGCACACACACAGAAATGGTCTAATCGTACATTGAGACCGACTTGTCTCTGAGCCACCTGACCGACACTCACTCGCGGCACACACACAGAAATGGTCTAATCGTACATTGAGACCGACTTGTCTCTGAGCCACCTGACCGACACTCACTCGCGGCACACACACAGAAATGGTCTAATCGTACATTGAGACCGACTTGTCTCTGAGCCACCTGACCGACACTCACTCGCGGCACACACACAGAAATGGTCTAATCGTACATTGAGACCGACTTGTCTCTGAGCCACCTGACCGACACTCACTCGCGGCACACACACAGAAATGGTCTAATCGTACATTGAGACCGACTTGTCTCTGAGCCACCTGACCGACACTCACTCGCGGCACACACACAGAAATGGTCTAATCGTACATTGAGACCGACTTGTCTCTGAGCCACCTGACCGACACTCACTCGCGGCACACACACAGAAATGGTCTAATCGTACATTGAGACCGACTTGTCTCTGAGCCACCTGACCGACACTCACTCGCGGCACACACACAGAAATGGTCTAATCGTACATTGAGACCGACTTGTCTCTGAGCCACCTGACCGACACTCACTCGCGGCACACACACAGAAATGGTCTAATTGTACATTGAGACCGACTTGTCTCTGAGCCACCTGACCGACACTCACTCGCGGCACACACACAGAAATGGTCTAATCGTACATTGAGACCGACTTGTCTCTGAGCCACCTGACCGACACTCACTCGCGGCACACACACAGAAATGGTCTAATCGTACATTGAGACCGACTTGTCTCTGAGCCACCTGACCGACACTCACTCGCGGCACACACACAGAAATGGTCTAATCGTACATTGAGACCGACTTGTCTCTGAGCCACCTGACCGACACTCACTCGCGGCACACACACAGAAATGGTCTAATCGTACATTGAGACCGACTTGTCTCTGAGCCACCTGACCGACACTCACTCGCGGCACACACACAGAAATGGTCTAATCGTACATTGAGACCGACTTGTCTCTCAGCCACCTGACCGACACTCACTCGCGGCACACACACAGAAATGGTCTAATCGTACATTGACACCGACTTGTCTCTCAGCCACCTGACCGACACTCACTCGCGGCACACACACAGAAATGGTCTAATCTCACAATGACTTATGAAAATGGATATTCAGACAACAAACTTTACAAAGTCTTCCTCTTCTTGTCTATATGTGTATTCTCATAATTCTCTTTATGCTTCTTTTTACTTTCCAATTTTCTTTGTTCTTAATTAATCCATTGGCTTCAAATATCATCACATTCTTTTTCAATTGCTTGTGCTTATTCTGTGCTGCATTATTTAAGTCTACTCGAATCAGTTGTAGGCGCTTTAGTTATGTATCCGTTATATTCATAACTCTGCATCGACAACTTATTTGATTGGACTTTCACTATCATCAAATGTTTTTTCTGTTCTTGGCTTTATTCTGCGAGTTTCTCGAAGCTATTGTTGTTTTTGAAGTTATTTAGATACCCCTTGATCACCAATTACAACATAGCAACAAAGTCGTGATTGAATTCAACTGTCATCATATACATGGTCTAATGGCCTGTTCTGTTCTGAATCTGCTCCAAACGTTGTCGTTGTGGTAGTTATGTAAATTTTGTAAAATGTTCATTACTCTACACCGACAACAGTTTTGATTGGGTTGAAACAATCATCTCATATTTGTTTTGTTCAAGTCTTATTCATATTGTCTGCTCGAAACTGTGCCCTAGTTGTGTTATGTTTGATCAAATAAACTTTTCATAACAAACAAGTGCCCAGCTTTGATTGGACAAAAGCAATCTTCAAATTAATTGGAAAAATAATCAACATTTGACATGAAGAAATGTGTCTAGTCAAACCGTTGAACTGTTTTGTCAATATGTATTTGTTTGATTTTCATATTGACCTACAATTCAGTGGTTTGAAAATACTCAATCGTACATCAATGTTGAACAATACACAGAGTGTTCTTCTTGTATCTTGAATGTGTCTTAGTTTTAATTTCAATTCAGGTCAAGATAGGATACTCTGAGTGTTTAGTTCACTTTCTGAATTCAGAAATACGAGTCAGAAAACATTCAACTAATGATGCCGACTGAGCATACTCTATACATCATTGAACTTGCTCTAAACTGTTGCATTTGGCCAATTATGTTAATCGGTTCGTAGTTTCATAGCTGGCCATCTGTACAGTTTGGATTTAGTTTCGTTAATCATCACAAGGCTGAGCAGAAATGAAGATTACGTATCTTACTTGCTGCACAAATCAATTCTTGACCAGACAGGTCAGTGTGTTGGATTTGTCCTTTTCATTGAAGGAAAGTGAAAAATATGCGAAAATCATTATTATTTTAGATGGCTCAATGCTACAACGGAGGTAATCATGTCAATTTGGCCGTGCCTTCAAACGTGCCACTTATCGAAACATTGATGGATCGAATACCAAAGTGATCTCTTCACAACTCACCTCAATTGCAGGTATTTGACATTCTAATCTGCGTAATGTCATTTCTAATTCTTTCAATTTTACTACACTCCACCTGTTTGCAAGTCATCAATCGTCTGGCGCGCTGATCGCTGAATTCAACAATCATATACAAGTCCAACCGGAACCCAATAATAAGTATCATTCTTTTTGCTATGCTTGTCGATACCTCACTGTACTAGTCAAGTCAGCGTTTTCGCATGTCTTCGCATAAGATCTAGTGCACACTAGGATCAAATCAACTTGGATAGTTTTCTCGTCAACCAGTTATTTATTCACAAATCCAACCAATTTAGTTCGAACACACGCTTCCTCAATTCAACCGAATTCAATTGCAATCGATTCGTAATGATCATTCACTTATTTCTTGTATTTTTTCACTGCACAATTGAGTCTGCTCAAAACCGATGCACTAGACTTTTTATGTTTGACTCCAAATAGCCTTCATAAACAGTCGGCTGCACGGTTCTGATTAGATTTCACCAACAACCGCAATTCTCATCAGTTCTTATCATCACTTGCTTGTTTCTATTCTATGCTTTATTTTGTGAGTTTTTCGAAGTAGTACTGGGTTCTGTTGATATGTAGATATCCTAACCATAACAACAAAAACAATACTGCCTTGATTGACTTCAATTTTCATCACATACTAGTCCAATTTGACTAGTTCTATTCTGTTTCATTCTCTGAGTTTGCTCAAATGACTAGTCGGTGTTGTAGTTATGTAAATCAAACGGGATTAATTCATAACGACGCCACAACTAATCTTTGATTGAATTTCTTCTATAATCAAATGCATGTCTATCGATCTTGTCAGATGTGATACAATACTAAGCTAAATTTATCTCATCTCTTTTTCATCTTGGTTCTTGTTCAGCTGTTTCTTCGCAACTAAACGCATTTCGAGGTATTTGAGAATCTAATCGAAATAAAGCCAATTTATGATTATGATTATTAAGCCAATCGTGTGATGCCGCTATCATTGGATTCCCAAATGTCTTACAAGTTTCAACGGACTTCAAAGTAAGTGTCATTCCAAATTACGACTATTGCGTCAAATCTGCGTTCTTCAAGTCTTTTTATCGCAGTGTCTATATGCTTCACTATTCATTAACGGTTCTGCTCAAAACTGTCGTTCAAGGCTGCATATGTATGTCTGGATCCGGTAATACCATAAGCAGTCTTGGACACAGAATTGATTTGACTCCGAAAGTCATCACTATGGTCATAACCGTATTGAGCAATACACAATGTGCCCTACTTGCAGTTTAAATCTTATTGATGAATCGTAGCAACATTTAAACTCATCTAGAGCGCTTTGTGTGTTTGTACCTATTTTATCAACGACCCATCTCCACAAAATCTTTAATTAATTTCAATTTGCTTATCTGCTTGAGAATAGTTAATAGTTTGGACATCTTGAGTCCGTCCATAAATTGACCTCGTTTGACGACATGCAAAGCCTTCCTCGTGATTGAACATGGTGCACTCGGGGCCAATTACTTGGATTGATTTACAATGCAACAACGATTTTGATATAATCAAGTACAGAGTCTAGACAATATTGAACACAACTGAGTGTATGCGTTGTCAAGTGTTTCCTACACCTGTATGTGTTAAATGTTGTTTGGTCTTTAAGTATCATCACGATCATCATCTCACGCTAATCCAAATGCTTGTTCTATTCTATGCTGTATTTTGTGAGTCTGCTCGAATGGGTTGTACTGGGGGTAGTTATGTAAATCCAATGGAATATCTCATAACTCACCAGAACAATCCATTTGATTGGACATCAACAATCATCAAATGCTAATCCAAATGCTTGTTCTACTCTATGCTTTATTCTGTGAGTCTGTTCGAATGGGTTGTACTGGGGGTAGTTATGTATCGGGTCAAATTCATTCATAACTCACCAGAACAATCCATTTGATTGGACATCAACAATCATCAAATGCTAATCAAATGCTTGTTCTATTCTATGCTTTATTCTGTGAGTCTGTTCGAATGGGTTGTACTGGGGGTAGTTATGTATCGGGTCAAATTCATTCATAACTCACCAGAACAATCCATTTGATTGGACATCAACAATCATCAAATGCTAATCAAATGCTTGTTCTATTCTATGCTTTATTCTGTGAGTCAGCTCGAATGGGTTGTACTGGGGGTAGTTATGTATCGGGTCAAATTCATCATAACTCACCAGAACAATCCATTTGATTGGACATCAACAATCATCACATGCTAATTCAAATGCTTGTTCTATTCTATGCTTTATTCTGTGAGTCAGCTCGAATGGGTTGTACTGGGGGTAGTTATGTATCGGATCAAATTCATCATAACTCACCAGAAAAACTCATTTGATTGGACATCAACAATCATCACATGCTAATTCAAATGCTTGTTCTATTCTATGCTTTATTCTGTGAGTCAGCTCGAATGGGTTGTACTGGGGGTAGTTATGTATCGGGTCAAATTCATCATAACTCACCAGAACAATCCATTTGATTGGACATCAACAATCATCAAATGCTAATCCAAATGCTTGTTCTATTCTATGCTTTATTCTGTGAGTCTGTTCGAATGGGTTGTACTGGGGGTAGTTATGTATCGGGTCAAATTCATTCATAACTCACCAGAACAATCCATTTGATTGGACATCAACAATCATCAAATGCTAATCCAAATGCTTGTTCTATTCTATGCTTCATTCTTTAAGTCTGCTCAAATGAGTTGTCGATGTCGTTGTTATGTATGGAAAATGAAATATTTCATAACTCTGCATCAACAATCCATTTGATTGGACTTCCGTAATCATCACATGATTGTCTATTTGCTTGTTCTATTCTATTCTGATCACCCCACCTATCTTCCCTCAAGATTCAGCTTGCGCATCCAAAACTGAATATTTCCTTGGTAAGAACTTACACCTGATAGAGGATTGCACTAGATGGTAAGTTGTGGTAGGCCTGGAACCATGTCACAGTTATAATAGGAGAAATTCGACCTCTTCTCCGGTACTTAATTTTGAGCTTAAGACAAATCTTTAAAACAAGAAAAATCACAAAGTCTGTCCCAGAATGCTGTCCTTCTTGTCTATATGTGTTCATCATCTTCTTGAACTTTGCGTTAATCACAAAGACAACCAGGATAGTGTTTTGGTTTGACTTGTCCAACAACACTCAATCTAATTGAATTCAAATTCGATCCATCGTAATCAACCCACGAATAATCATTTTCTTATTGTTTGTGTTTTCTCATTGCACAATTGAGTCTGCTCAAAACTGATGCACTAAACTTTTTATGTTTGACTCCAAATAGCTTCATAAACAGTCGGCTGCACGGTTCTGATTAGATTTCACCAACAACCGCAATTCTAATCTGTTTCTATAATCACTTGCTTGACAAAATGCTTGCTTTATTCTAAACTTTATTCTGTGAATTTTTCGAAGTAGTAGTTGCTTTTGTTGTTATGTAGATAGCTTTGAATGCCCCCATAACACCAAAACAACACTGCCTTGATTGACTTCAATATTCATCACACAATTGTACCATTATGCTTTATTCTGTGAGTCTGCTCGAAAGAGTTGTACTGGGTGTAGTTATGTAAGTCCAATGTAATATCTCATAACTCACCAGAACAACTCATTTGATTAGACATCAACAATCATCAAATGCTAATCCAAATGCTTGTTCTATTCTATGCTTTATTCTTTAAGTCTACTCGAATGAGTCGTTGAAGTTGTTGTTATGTTAGTCAAATGAAATATTTCATAACTCTGCATCAACAATCCATTTGATTGGACTTCCGTAATCATCACATGATTGTCTATTTGCTTGTTCTATTCTATTCTGATCACCCCACCTATCTTCCCTCAAGATTCAGCTCGCGCATCCAAAACTGAATATTTCCTTGGTAAGAACTTACACCTGATAGAGGATTGCACTAGATGGTAAGTTGTGGTAGGCCTGGAACCATGTCACAGTTATAATAGGAGAAATTCGACCTCTGCTTCGGTACTTAATTTTGAGCTCAAGACAAACCTTGAAAGCAAGAAAAATCACAAAGTCTGTCCCAGAATGTTCTCCTTCTTGTCTATATGTGTTCCTCGTCTTTCTTGAACCTTGCATTAATCACAAAGACAACCAGGAGAGTGTTTTGGTTTGACTTGTCGGACAACACTCTACATTTGAGTTCATCTAGGTCGCCTTGTGTGTTTGCTCCTATTCGTTTCAAACGATTCTTTGCTTCTCTATTAAAATGCTTTTATTAATATCACTTCACTAACTGCTTACCCAAATGTCACAAAATAATCAGCTTGTACATCTTGAATCTGTCCATAATTTGGTCTCGTTTGACAATATGAATATCTCGTAACTACATTTGACATATTGCAATTGAAACCAAATACTTGGATTGATTTGCATTGCAAAACTGCTGTGATCAAACACGTTTGATTAAACTAATACACGATTGTGTGTATGTGCTGTCACAAATCTAACACTATCAACACTGCTTTGTTTGATTTAAACTATCACCAACACACATTTGTCCAGTTGCTTAATATCTCATAACTCACCAGAACAGCCCATTTGATTGGACATCAACAATCATCAAATGCTAATCCAAATGCTTGTTCTATTCTATGATACATTCTTTGATTCTGCTCGAATGAGTTGTAGTTGTCGTAGTTATGTAAATTGAACGTAATATTCATAACTCCACATCAGCAACACATTTGATTAGACTTCTACTATCATCAAATGATTCTTCTATTATATGTTTTATTCTTTTAGTTTGCTCGAAACTGTTGTTATTGTAGCAGTTGTGTAGAAATCAAATAGAATTATCATAACTTTATATCAACAACAGATTTGATTGGACTTTAGCAAACTCCGAATTTATCTGCTCAATATATCGACTATCATGATCAGAAAAGTTTTTCCAAGCCGCTGAACAGTTTCGTCAATATGTGCTTGTTTCTATTTTCATAATACGTTGCAATTCAGTGGCTTGAAAATTCTCAATCACCACGGAATTCAATGTTGGATGCTTTGGGTTTGTTTCAATTACACGGAAATAGCATTCTGGCTTGCCGAACTAATCGACGAATCAAATTGGAGTAGACATTGAAAAATTGTGATAAATTATCGTTTAAAGGCCAACACTCGATGGTCTAACTCGAGCTCCGCTAACTGCAAAGCATTCAAAAAGAGGCTCAAATAGACATAAACTTCAAAGCGCCACTACCAGGTGGCGCCTGTAGAGAGCACATATATTTGAATATAAATTGAAACATGAAATTAATATTCATTAAAACATTTTTCCTGTGTTTTTGTACTTTGTAATTAAATTGAGTTACAACCCAAAATTGTACTACGCATTAGAAATTTGATCCATTTGGAAGGTGAGAGAAGGTACCGATTAAATTTGTGTTGTATAATATAGAATTGTCAACCGCCGTTGGCCGGTCCAGTTGTGCGCTCGCTTGGTGGTTCGATGTATGTGCAACTCACGAGTCATGTGCGTGCGCTCTCGAACGAAACGATCGCTCTATTCCGTAGTGCAATGTAAATGTGTGCATATGCACAGACACATATACATGTACAGTGTGTGTATATGTAATATATGGAGGATTTATGCGTCTGGTGGAGAGTCCACTCGGTAGAGATTGAGAAGAAAGGTTAGTCATATGTGACCCCCAATGCGCGAGCGAAGGAAAAACTTCACTCTCCACCGCGCACAGACATGAACACGAAAGCCGAACGATGGTCGCGGACTTGTGTTTGCGTGTTCGTTTGCATTATGGTGCGCCTTTAGTTGTGCGAATAGATTGGCCAGTGCCTGCCTGTCCTGTCCTCGTGTTCCTCTGCCATCCCGATCATACGATTTTGTGTGCCTGTGCGATCATAAGTTCAAGTTGCCACTACTCCTCAATGCGGCAGATGTGTGCGTGCGTGTGTCTGTGGGTACATTCAATGTGTGCTCGATCTCGAGGGAGAGATGACAGCGCGCTCCCTGCCTGCCAACGGTTGTCTCGTTCTCCCTCCTGACTCACCCTCTTGTCCACACCCATTCCCTCTCCCTCTTTTGCCAGCAGCCTCCGATCAGCAGTCACCACACATACTCCAAACTCAGTCATACAAGCGACTGCGCGGCGCAATCACTAAAAATATGACAACACAATAAAAAAGTGGAAAAGTTTAGTGAACTGTGCGTGTGTGTGCATTGATCGATAGGTTGTCTATCTTTTCGAACAAACATTTGCACATCCAAGTAAATAAGCGCGCTGCACAACAAATCAATGTTTGCATATGCGCGCTTATTTGAGATAATTTTGCGTGATGGCAATTCAGAAAGTAACTCAATCACTATTGAGTCACTTATTGAACTTATTGTACATTTGGCATCCTACTCGCGAGTGTTCTTTGTGTGTGCGTGTTCACTAAATCGAATGGAGAGCTGCAGTGTGCAGGCCGACAGTCGAGTCGAGAGATGCCAGCCAGGCACAAACAGGCCAATTGAGGCAGTCATGTCTCTCTGTCTGTCCGTTCGTTTTGTTCTCTCTCCTTCTCGCACTCACTCAACCAATATTGAGCTTTCTGCTCTATTTTATGTGTCGTTCTTCTGATCAGTGTGACGGTGTGTGGTTTGTTCGTGCCCCGCGCCGTTCAGTGATCGATCTCGTCATCTTTACACAACCGAGGCGGCAACCCTGCATCCCTAGTGACTGACAACCATCAGACGTCACAGCCACTGCCGTTGGCATCCATTTTGGTGGCTAAAATGGCCATGGACTACGAAGAAGACGATGATGACCAATCGAATGGTGATCAAGTGCCACCGAGTAATGCATCGAGTGCTGCCATGAACGTTGAACTCGGCCAGTCGCCATCTTCATCGTTGTCGTCTTCGTCGTCGTCGTATGTGTCAGCTCAAGCTGGCACCGCGAATCCGTCACCAGAGGATCCCGACGCAGACTCAGACGTTCAGATCGTAGCTGAAATTCCATTTTCTCGGCGCAGCCGTGGGCCGCGTGTTACACTTGAAGATCCTGAACACGAAGAAATCGTAAGACGAAACGAGAATCTCATACTAAATTTATTTAATATAAACAATCGTGAAGTGAGAAATGAAGCTCCTGTACGAGAGAGAGACCCACTGTTGGATAACATGATTGGCGGAGAGGGTAGTAGTGAGTCCAGTGATGACGATGATGAGGCTCCAGACATGGATGTACAGGATGTGGTGAGAGGTGCTGGAAATCCACAAGAAATCATTGGAAGAATCATTCGAATTCAACGCGAAACCATTCGTCGCATTGACCAACAGCACAATCCACTGTTAATGCTTAATTCACTGAGTATGCGACAGCACGCAGCAGACAATTGTCCACTCAATGAACTCGATGAAATCGAAAAGAATCGAATCAAACGTGAAGCGGAGAAAGCCAAACGAAACGATGAAATACTGAAGAAACTGGTGAGTGGTGAGCCAATGCCGAGTGGTGGCCAACTTGCACCGTGGGACCAGCCAAGCACATCACACTACATCAGTCCATTCACGCCCATCAAGCCTAGCACAATGCACGTGAATGACATGCCCGACGACTGCATTGGTCTTCTGTTGGAACAGTTCGAGACACTGCAGGATCTGGTGGAGAAGGCGTTCGTATGTCCTCGCTGGGTGCAAGTACTGCGCGAGTGCCTCAGAACACGTCAACACGCACTCAAGGTGTTTGACTTTGAGCGCAATGTGGACATCTATCAGGACTCGGCACTGATGCAGTACAATCTACATCGTCTTGATGTGAACGCAGGTGTGAAGCAGACTCGTGACAAGAAAGAGGATCACATCTTCATTCGATCATTCTACAATGAAATGCCCGACTACATCATGCATGTGCTCGTGGCGCTGTTCTCAAATGTCAAACATCTGGTTCTCCAAACACTGGACATTGACCACGGTGTGCTGATTGACTCGATGAATATGCTCACCTCGGTGACACTGCTCGAGCTGCCCGACTCTCGCTTGCATCTCAATCGAATGTGGACAGCACTCAGTCGGTCATGCACACTGAGACATGTGCACATCTTCTACACAAACGGAGATGTGCCATTCGATGTGGACAAGATGGACTTTCTCACCAAAATCGAGAGTTTTACACTAGACAATTATGCACCGAGCAATTTGCATGCAATTCTGAATCGATTAGGTCCACAGCTTCGTTGTCTTCAGATTGGTCCATTCGAGCGGGGAGACAAGGTGGTGAAGAAGTTGATTAAAGAGAATCCAGAGATGGTAGCCAATTTGACACAGCTCAGTGTTCGGCCAGATGAGAAGAGCATGCGGCCAGTGGTGCTCAAGCCATATGCACAGTGCTACCATCCGCACAAGAAGCTGCTCAGACTGATCGCGTCTAACTTCCCGAAGTTGACCTATTTGGACTTGGAGTTTGCGTCATTGGTAGTGTTCAATTGCCTTATTGCCCATTTCTCATTGCCCATTCCCCAAACCTCAAGCTCCCCTTTTCATTTCTTACCTTTAAACCAACTAACGTTTTGTTTGCACTAGATTTGGTACATTGACATTATGGACAGTCTTGGTGAGTTGCTCGAGTTGAAGGAACTCAAATTTGCCACACGAGCCAATGGAAGCTACGTGCTGTGGAGTACGCCACTGAACAATGGACACCGTCAGCCACGGACATTGCCAAACATCAAGACAGTCTATCTGACCAAGCAGAATTGCGCCTTCAACGACTACATGTTCATCAATTGTCTCTTCCCGGACGAGACCAACGTACCGGCCGCGAATCGAATAGCCGAATATCCTCGCATTCGCAATGAATATTTGCAAAATATGTACGCTCTTCGTCGCTATCGACGAGAGCCACCATTGGCACTTGAGGCACGCGCCGGACAGGCGCCAAACACGGTGCCACATCTCTTTCCCGGACTGGATGAAGCGATCTTTGTGGTGAACACAAACACAATCGAGTGGACCAACTATTTGTTGCCCTCTTTTAGGCGATCAATGCGCAACTGGATACCGGCGCATGCTTGGCACAAGCTACGACTCTACGATTCGGCTGTGGGCCTAATGAATGAAACATTCTTTGGGGGCGATGCAGCT
>JAKIJQ010000017.1:3052500-3110000 GCA_023373905.1 Rhizoglyphus robini | reverse complement strand
ACTGCTTGTCCCTTTTCTAGGGTTAGATTGTACTCGGGAATGTGATACTGTTCGGCAGCCTCGCGAATCAACAACCAAGCTGGTGGATACTTGCGCAGAGTTTCCGATATGACCGCGTCCAAGTAGTTGAGATTTGCCAATGCTGAGTACGCTAAGGCAGGGCCAGTAAGTTTAGCCGTTAAAATCTCTTTGTAAAGTCGATCCTGGATCTTCGGGTTTACTGCTAGCTCATACAGACAGTGAGAGAGTGTCGAAGCAGTAGTCTCGTAACCAGCTAAAAGGAAAACCATCGCCTGTGCCACGATTTCCTCTTCCGACAAATACTTAGATCCAATGATGTCCTTCAGCTCTCGTTGCTCCTTGTCCAGTTCTTCATTATTCAAATTACTGTTCATCTGTTCTTCATGAAATGCACTTTTCAAACTGTCTTTATTATGCTCTGCATTGATCATCAATTGGAGCATATCATTGTACAATTGAGCCTTCTTCGTATCTTTTCTTTGTTTGATCAAATGACGCGAGAGTGTTTCGAAAAAATCAATCTCTTTCCTGTAGAATGGTGGAACTTTCGCTTGAAGTAACCGCCTGCCCAGTGAGACAGGAAGCAAAATTGTGCTTAGGTACCGGACAAAATTGAAACCAAGAAAGTTCATCGCTGATCTAACAAAGACATTGTCTCTATCTCGATGAGCATTCGTATCGGTGGCAAAGGCACACTTTGCAATCACATCCATACTATAGTTGCCCATTGGGTCACGAACTTCAAATTCTGTGTTCCGATTCTTTACCAATGAATCAAAGTGGTCAATCAATGAACGCACACAACCTTGGATTGTGCATTCCATTTTCTTCAACTTTGAACTCGTAAAAATTGGTGTCAAAATCGAGCGAATCCGTTTCCACTCTTCACTCCGAGCAGCAATTAAATTCTTAGCAAAGATTCTATTACGTGGCACATCAACACGATTTCGGAATATGTGAAAGTCTTTCACGAGTATACGGCGAATGAGCTCAGGATCACTGATGAGTAGAACCGGAGTTTGACCATGGTATAGCCTTGAATCAATGAAATGGGAAATAAGTTTGAGAATATGATTAAGGCAAGACTTACCCCAGTACTTTCCCATACAAATCACAATATTTCTTATACAAAAGTGGAAGTGGAGTGAACACAGAGAAAAAGTTACCTAAAAACGGAACAGTTGGCGGACTTTTGATCCTACGTTTGCACCAGTAGGTATGATTCCGAGTTGAATACCTGAATTACCAATGAATAATCGCCATTTCAACAAACCAATCAAGAATCATTACCAGTAAATCATAGGCGACAAACCCAAAAGAAGTAAGGCCCAATTTGGAGTAAATCCATTCGCAATCCAATCCAGCGACACATCATAGAATTTGTACATAATGTTCAAAAAATCATTTAGCACAAAATCATAGATTAAATCTAAATGTTATCTAAATGCGCTCATTTTATACTCATTTGATGTTCATGATCAAACGGATGCGAGATTGGACACACAGAGTTCATTTGCACTAACGCTCTCTCACTGCTACTGTGTGTTACTGTTGGACTTGATTTACTCATTTTTATTTCTATTCGTTTCAATGGATTAGTTCGATTAGTGCTCGAATTGATTGATGACGATGATGATGATGATGGTGCGATTCGTACTAAATTCGGTACATTGCGACATGATCATGCTAAAGGAGATATCAATTATTATTCGTGCCGTGAATTTGTACTTTCAGTGCAAAGTTTGTGTGTGTTTGTTGTACTTTGTATAGGAATAGACAAAAGTTTCCATTATTAGATCAATTGCAAATAGCTGTACAAAATTATATAAACTTATGGATTCATTTATTAATCTCAACTGAAGTACAAAGTGATTGTCGAGAAAATTGAACTTGTTGACCTAAAGTTCAGTGCATGCAGTTTGTTTTGAAATTTCTACCGCTAATTATTGAGACACGAAAAGTTTATTAGATAATTCTAAATATATCTACATACAAAATAAAGACTATCTACAAAGTTACAAAATAAATAAGAATTATGTTTTAATCACAAACATCTCAACATCTCTTCTTCACACCCAGATTAATTTCCGAAGTTTTGAGCAAGAAAAAGCCAGGCAAAATAGTCAATTTGTCAGTAGTCTTTGCAGTGCGAACAATCTCAAAGTGGTCCAATATCTTGGTGAGTCCCATTTTGGCTTCCGTCAGTGCAAATCGCATTCCAATGCAGTTTCGTGGACCGCCACCAAATGGAAGATATGAGTAGGGCACAATTTTATCACGATTTTCAGGCATAAATCTCTCGGGATCAAATTTGCTCGGATTGGGAAAGTACTCCTCTGAATGATGAATCGCATATACGGGTACGTTCACTGTTTGACCTTTCTCTAGTGTCAAATTGTACTCGGGAATGTGATATTCTTCGTTTGCCTCTCGATTCAGTAACCAAGCTGGTGGATACTTTCGAAGTGATTCCGAAATGACCGCATCCAAGTAGTGCAGATTAGCCAATGTTGAGTAAGACAAGCTCGGGTCAGTGACTTTTGCTTGTTGAATCTCTTTGTAGAGTCGTTCCTGAATCGAAGGGTTAATTGCCAGTTCATACAGACAGTAGGACAGTGTTGAGGCAGTGGTCTCGTAACCAGCCAAAAAGAAGACCATCGCCTGTGCCATAATTTCCTCTTCCGACAAATACTTTGACCCAATGATGTCTTTAAGTTCACGCTGCTCTTTGTCAAGTTCATCACTCTCCGCATTGACATGATGTCCATCTTGAGCATTTTTCAGTTCCTCTTGAATTGCCTTCTTCAAATGGTCTGTATTATGTTCGGCATTGACCATCAACTGAAGCATATCGTTCTTGAGTTGCTTTCCACTGCTATTGTCTCTGCGTTCTTTGATCAAATGACGCGACAGTGTTTCGAAAAAGTCCAACTCAGGTCGATGCACTGGCGGCGCTCTCCACTCGTTCAATCGTTCAAGCAAGAATCCAGGTACAAAAATCAGTGCCAAAAAGCGAAACAACTTAAAAGCCACCATATTTTTCGCAGATTTAACGAAAATGTTTTCCTCTTCATGATACGCGTTCGGATCGGTAGCAAAGGCACACTTTGCGATCACGTCCATGGTGAAGTTGCCCATCTGATCACGTGCATCAAACGTTTTTCCCTTTTTAGACGTACGATCAAACGAATCGATCATTGCGTCCACACAGCCCTGCATTGTGCTTTCCATTTTCTTCAACTTCAAACTGGTGAAAATGGGCGTCAGTATGGATCGAATGCGCTTCCACTCTTCATTCCGTGCAGCAATCAAGTTTTGGCCAAAAATTTTATTACGCGGAAGGCCGGTTCGATTGCGAAACAGATAAAAGTCCTTCACCCAGATGCGACGAATCAGCTCGGGATCACTGATGAGTAGAATTGGCTTCTGGCCTTGATATATTCTAAATCAAGGAGTAAAATGATTAATAAATGTGATTATGCGACATTCAATCAAAGACTTACCCCACTACCTTTCCATACAAATTCAAATATTTCTGATACAAAAGTGGAAGTGGAGTAAAGACAGAGAAAAAGTTTCCCAAAAATGGAACAGTTGGTGGACTTTTGATACCCCGCTTGGACCAGTAGTTGAAGTTTCGAATTGAGTACCAATAAAGCATTGGAAGACAACTCAAGAGGAGTAGGACCCAATTTTGGGTTAAGAGATTCATTCCTGAGGAGAAATCGACGATTTTGTTCATCGTGACCGAATTGTAGACTTGTTCGAATCAGTAATAGAAATTGAATTTCAATTTGTATATGTCTCATTTCGATGTTTGTTCTCGATTTATATACCTTTTTTGGTTAACACAGTTGGTTTGAATTGTGTACTAATAAATAGACGGATGCATGCATTACTGTTGACGTCGATTAGATAATTAGCTCTGGTTGCAATGCTGCTGACAGACATGATGCTGGACTTGAGTGTGATGTGTACTCTGTTGATGCACTTTACAATGTGTTCATGTTAGCTGTGCGTCGATAGTAATTTTCCCCGATTAGTGAACACATGAGCACAGTTTGTACTTTATCATCGTTAATATTATGGTTAACACGCACATGAGTTACGGTTGAGTCGCTAAATGTGCAATAAGTCATATTATAAACAGCTATCTTTAAACAGTCGTATACAAAATGACCTTTTTTGGATGAACATTTGCATCTGTAACACCTAGTTTTGTTCACTATTTGGCACTGGTTAGTGCATTTTTATCGTAAGATAGTGCTTAAATCATTTCGAGACATCAACATCGAAATGAAAGACAGAGATTGAATTACGATTCGTAAAGTTCGCTTTATGTTCACCGTTTCTACTAATAAGTGCAAAACAAACAAACCAAGTCGATAAAGGAATAAGTGAACTTTTTGTTCATTTCAAATGAAATTGTTATTTCAAAGTGGTCCAATAATTTGTTCAACCCCAATTTGGCTTCAGTCATTGCAAATCGATTGAATCGAAACTACTGCATCTCTCATGTCAATTTGTTCCAGATTTACATATGTTTTGGTTCTTATTTGTCAGTTTGGATTGTGAACACATGTTCCAAGGACATTCAAGGGTGCACACAATTAGTGCGACAAATTGGGTTTGATGATGGTTTACGTTCAGTAGATATATTATTGCTGGATGGTAATAATAATAATGTTGCTTACAGACATTGGTGGACAAATGACTGCAATGATGTGTACTCCGTGCACGAACTTTACATCGCCTTTCTGTGCCTGTGTCAAGATAGTGATTTTCATAGATTAGTGAACACATGAGCACAAGTTGTCATTTATCTGTTAGCACATGTAAAGCACATGCATCAGGTTCGGGATGAGTGCAACCGCAACTAGTGCAAAGTTGCATATGAAAACTGTTAATCATCATTAATCGTATACAAAATGACCTTTTCCGATGGATGTGTACATGTATTCGTACATTTGTGCATGAATATGCGTAATATCCAAAATGGTTTTTGTATTTGTCTCATTGGTTAGTAGTTTCCATAATAAGATTACCAAATCTAGACATAAACAAAGGAAAAGTCTTATTGAATTACAAACTTAAAAGTTCGTCTTCATGTTCAACGTTTCAACTTATAAGTGCAATTCTTATTATTTGTTTTTTTATTGAAGTACATGTAGTAAGTACACTTTTATTTACATGAAATTCATGATTCGTAGAATTTTGATTTGCGTTAACCAAATTGGGAAAATCATTAGGCAACACATCGCCAACCAATGTGAAATCATTCGATCAAATAAATAATTCATTATTTAACGCGAATTTCAGTGTATGTGTAGGTAAAGTACGTTTCTAACCCTTTTGCAGTGATTAAATAGAAGAGATAAGACATTAGCAGTAATAATAATTTTAACTATTTTGCTCATACTTAAATTTACTTGAGTTTATTGGAAAAAGTAAAGCTAATCACAAGGCAATCTCAAATGCTTAACTTGAATAAATTTCCACTTTAACTGCCAATAAATCTGTCACAAAATCACAAGCATTCAAGCAACAAAACAAACATTTGAAACAAAGTAAGAACAATTTGTTACTAAGGCATTTTCAATAACACACATTCAACAATTTGACCTTGATTTCACCCTTTGATATGGATAATATATTTGAATATATCGTGTAAATAAAGTCGTAAAATACATCAAGAGGCAAACAGGAACTGAACACAAAACTGTATTAAACCTTGACATATAAGTGGGTTGTGTTCGACTAAAGTTAATAATATTACAAATATATCTTAAATTATATAACGTCCTTGGTTCGATTAAACTAAAAACTCAAAGATCGATGACCTTTTACGAATTTGAAAAGAGAAAACAAAAAGAGAAGCAGAGAAGGTGTATGAATGTGCACAGTGTAATATCATGATAAAATCACATGATTGTTGCGCACGAGTGTACAAGCCACTTACTGTACAACAAAACAAGACACAAGAAACGTCAAAGTGAATTATTTTCAAATAATTTTTGTTCTTCTTCTTTACTGGAAAAACCTTCCTCACTAACCGAATAACACTTTTGTGCATATTTTAACCCCTTTATCACAGATACGAAGCGAAACGAAATTAACGTTCGAGAGAGCAAAGCGAGATGAATACAAAATTAAAGAGTTAAGTGTTTTTCATTCTTTCTTTTGCGCAACATTTAGATTCAAATGGGTGATATACCTTTGAACATTTGTGGTTTTTGCATAGAAGGGAGAACATTTCAAAGTAGAAGACTCCATCGATTGAGTGCTCTCTCTCTCTCTCTCTCTCTCTCTCTCTCTCTCTCTCTCTCTCTCTCTCTCTCTCTCTCTCTCTCTCTCTCTCTCTCTCTCTCTCTCTCTCTCTCTCTCTCTCTCTTTCTTTCTTTCTCTTTCTCTCAAACACGCATAAGCGAATACAAAGTAATAAAGATACGGTCAAACAGATTACTAAATTAACAGCTCGGAGTCTTGTTTCTTCCTTACCTCTTGCTCGTTTAAAATTCGACAAATTTGCAACATAATATCATAACTATCCATATCGTATCTTTGAGCGCAACCGCCATCAGTCCAAAATGTATGCCTCACTTGTGCCTTGATAATTTCCCCTGATAAACGTTTGTGTGTGAGTGCTTGCAAGCAAACTATCTAGAACTCCACAAAAAACAAAAACTGTCACCAACCAAAGAAGAAGTAAACGAGCGAGCTGTCGATCATTAAAATCTGTTTTGGTTTTTATTACTCAATATCACCATCTCTCCCTTCTCACATTTAGTCACATTGTTTTTGTTTTTTTTTCTTGCTTCTAGATGTAATAAAAAGTTAAAAATCAGAAACTTAAATCATTTATGATAATATGGACACTTCTCTTCAATTTCATATGCACATGCATCCATATACCCCTGTGTGAGTGTGTGTGTGTGTGTGTGTGTGTGTGTGTGTGTGTGTGTGTGTGTGTGTGTGTGTGTGTGTGTGTGTGTGTGTGTGTGTGTGTGTGTGTGTGTGTGTGTGTGTGTGTGTGTGTGTGTGTGTGTGTGTGTGTGTGTGTGTGTGTGTGTGTGTGTGTGTGTGTGTGTGTGTGTGTGTGTGTGTGTGTATATATGTTCAAAGCTAACTAGTTAGATCAGGTTTGTTCACATATTTGCAGGCTATATAAAGTCGAAAGGTTTGATCATTTTCAAGTGATCAAAAGTATGAGAAAGTTGTGACAAAAGAGTTGAATTTGAAGATAAATGGTTTTCGATCTCACATCATCATGACTGGAGCAAATGTACTCCGTTGTGAGATGGCCAACTGCACCTTTGTTCATCCACTGTCGTTTGACTTTTTCAACCACATGATGTCCGCTCATCTGCACCGTAAGCCAGTGTACAAGAAATGTGGTCACAGCTCGTGCACCTTCAAGTACTGTTCCACGTCGGACTACATTGAACATCTTGCCGAGCCACACGAGCAGTGTTCATCGTGCGAAAGTGAAAGCGATTCGAGTGATGACTGTGAACTTGAGCACGACACTGCTGAATGTCCAAAGTTAATGGCCAATTCAATGCTGATTCCATGCTTCTGGGAGGACTGTACCGAGAAGCTACCCAATAAAGCCAAATTGATGGTCCACATTCGAGAATGTCATTTAAAGTTGAGCAGCAACCAGACGAGTGATCGATTCAAATGTCCAATCAAGTGCTGCAAGTACCGGACAAGTTCCATTCAGGTGTTCACTGTACACTTTCGCAAAAAGCATATTCTCAAGTAACTCATCAAGGCAATCAACCCATCATCATTTAACATAAATTAGAGAGACAAACACTGAAACACTTGAGTTTCTCAAAGGTTCGCACAGCAGATGTATTCAAATTGAGATTAATATTTTGCTGTGTGAGCTTCTGAGACACACAACTTTTCACTCTATAGGTTTATTTGTCTCACACTATCTTTCTCTTTTTCTCAATTTTCCCGATCCATTTTGACCAACATAGATGTTGAGTGATACGCGTTAAAAATAATCAAAGTCGTGAGATACTTTCAGAGGTAATTTGGAACGTTTAAACACAAAAAGAATTTCACAATTTTGATTATTTTGCTCGTAATCTTCTGCCTCTATGTTGACCACTTTGGTTCTATATTTTTAGTGTTCGGTTTAAGGGTTGTCGTGAAGTTTAAATGGATATTTTTCTAATCCAAACAAACATTTTATCTAGTGATATTATGCCTTTAATGTATAATTATAAAACAATCATATCAATAAATAAGCTTAGCTATGTATTGCATGATTACAACTATGCACGCAAATGTTCATTCAGACGGGTAACTTATGTATTAACTAAACTAATTTTTCATCACATTTTTAAAGGGTACCCATATGTACAAAATATATTGTGTAATTTTATGTTTTATTAATTAATCAATCGATTCTTTGTATTTATTTTAGAGTAATAAATGTTCTTTTTTATTTAATTGTAAAATGATGTTGATGGTAACTAACTTTAATTTGTCTTGATCATGATCGACGGCACGCAAAGGAACCTTTCCATTTTGATTTCGAATTCGAATTGACAGGTTGTTTACACTTTTCATTACATTTTTGTTGTACATTTTCAAATTCAACATAAACATTCAACACGCCACACTCAACATTGTATAAATATAGTCATTAAGAAGAATTAGTCGTAATAATGATGATCATCATCATGTCCGAAAATAGATACGATTAGCAACAGACACCGACTGGACAGTGAGTGAGTGCACTTAATGACTCGCAAAAAAGAACACAAAGTTTGCCTCTTTCTTGCTGTGTACATTACGTCAACGGGTTCTACCCGCACAGTAGATGTGTGCATACACGTGTGTGTGTCGATGTGCCTGGCGATGTCTACACGTTCGCTAAAAGAACACACAAATTGAACTGCTTAATGATTGTTTAATGATGTGTTCGCTTTATGTGTTCGCTTTATGTGTTCGCTCAATGTGTTCGCTGTGACGCAACACAATCTCAAATCCATTTATGGAATATGAACACAAATTAGTGTTAGTTAGCCCGTCGGTGCGCTCTACCAAACATTAGTTCTTGTGTAGTTCTGCCAACAGTTGTTGGTAGTAGTAGTAGCTGAAGGATTATTAAAACACGATTAACTAGTATACTTCACTTGTGAGTGTGTACTGTGTGTTGAGTGGTGCCACTTTTGAAGGCAGGATGTCCACTGTCCAGTGTGTGTCCGTGTAGAGAAGATTAGCAAACGCACATGTACACCAACTTTGCATTGGCCTGTAGGGTCACGTTCGCGACAGGCGACAACTCGCGGTAACTTGCTTCCAAAAGTGTAAACATTTTTTCGATTTGTCAAACTGTGCTTCGATACATAAATTCACAACTGTAATGCAATTCTCACTTCACTAAACTGTTCTCTTGTGATCACTCACTCAAATCGTTTGCCCTTCTCACTCTCACTCAAATGGCATCCATAATTACCAAACTTCTTCTTCTATTACTCATCAATTATCACATCTTTGGACTGGTGGATCCGGCGCCCTTCGGTGACCTCAAGGATGTACTCTTCCACAAGAATGTTACCATCAAAAATGGCACCACTGGACCGGGCCTGAATGCAGATGGCACAAACAATTACGACATCAGACGTCTGCTCGGACAAACCGAAGATAAGGGCATCTATATGGGAAATCTGCTCAATGGCACATTTGTGAATATGACTAAACTTAATATTAAAATGCTCAACTAATTGATGTGCATTCTAAACTAAACTTGAGATATTTTCTAATCTAATCATTTCATAACTCAAATATTTTTTGTATATTTAATTAAATTATTAAACTTTTAAATCAGAAATACTCTATTGCCTTTTATTTATTTTTATTTTAATGAATCCGCATACTTTGCATAATTAGCATTACAATGGCATTACATCACATTCAAAATGTCATTTGATTATCGAATTATTTCGCCAATTTCACTTCGCACTTGTCTTGTCTTTTGTGGTATGTGTACCTAAAAGTGCATTATTGACGATTGACGCAATCGTAAATACATTTTCATGCGAAAACAACGTGTTTCATGTCTGTCACCAAATATCTTTCGAGATAAATCGGAAAAGGCTCCTTTTGTATATGGTTACACAGCTATGAACTGAAACGACTGCCAGAAGGAAACTTTGTTCTCCACTTTATCAATCACGGCCTCATCATCTCAATCACCATCCACATGAGTGATAAAGTGACTTTCACAATCGCATTTTGTTTACATTAGAACACACAAAAAACGAAACCATTTATGATAAATTGGCTTGTCTTTAGTGCAATTGGTTTTAGTAGTACAAGTCGATTGAAATCGAACAGTCAAAATGGTTTTAATTACTCTTGTGAGTGTGCTCAAAGACTTTATTGTGAGTCACTGGATTTTGGTGTTGACCAGTTCGGTGTTTGCTATCTATTGGCATTCGACACGCAATTTCAATTACTGGAAACGAAACAATGTTCAAGGTCCTGCGGCGATTCCATTTTTTGGCAATTTCTTCAGTTTCTCCACTCCAATTCCACTTCTGTACAAGGGATACGTGAAACAGTATGGCAAACTGTTTGGGTAAGACTTTTCTGACTCGGTTTGCGTTTTATGTTTGGCTTTATTGCGTTTGTTCTCAGACTCTTTCAAGGTCAAACACCAGTTCTTGTTCTGTCTGACCCTGAAATAATCAAACGAATTCTCGTGAGGGACTTTGCACTGTTTCGAAATCGAGTTCGTCAACCTGCTGGTGGCCTGAACAAGGTCACAAGTCAGAATCTGGTTGCTGCTCGTGATGAAGAATGGAAGCGAATTCGATCTATCCTGACACCCATGTTCACAAGTGCGAAACTGAGAAAAATGGAAGACATGATGGATGGTTGTATTAGTTCAATGTTGGATTCTTTTACTGACAAGGCTCGAAAGAATACTCCGTTTGAGGCACGTGACCCGATGGGCAACTTCACCATGGATGTCATTGCAAAGTGTGCTTTTGCCACAGAAACGAACGCACACCAAGACAAGGAGAATGTGTTCATTACGAACGCTAAAAGCATCTTTGGCTTCAATCTGTTTAGAATACTTTTGATATTTCTGCTACCCAAATTTGTCACCCAAAAGTTGTTTGACGCCAAAGTGAAGCCAATTTTTGTCCCTTCAGTTAATTTCTTCTTAGATCTGTCTAGTCATTTGATCCAGGAGAGAAGAGATCCAAAGAAGGCAATCAAGTACAATGACATGCTACAGTTGATGGTCAATGCTGAGCATAACGAGGAGAGTCTACGCAAAGCTTATCAAGAAGATTTCAAATCAGAAGATCATGCTCGTCACTTGAACAATGGTTGGTGATTGTGTTCTTCAGGCGATGTTACGAAGCGCCAACGTTAGATGTCTCTACTGTAACGATAATTTTTATTTTTATTTTGCTTTTAGGCAACGAAGAACTCGAGCGGGAACAACGCGAACTACGAGACATCATTGGTTCAAAGTATCTGTCCGAAGCGGAAATCATGGCACAGGCTTTGGTGTTCTTCCTTGCCGGTTATGAAACCACTGCATCCACTCTGTCCTACTGTCTGCACGAATTGGCAATCAATCCAGACATTCAGGAGCGTCTCCATCAGGAGATTCAACAAGCCAAACAGCAGGACCCGAGCCTATCATATGGAACCCTATCCAAGTGTGACTATCTCGATGCAGTTCTGTCCGAGACCCTACGAAAGTATCCACCAGCACTTTTGTTGAACCGAGAATCCGCCGACACCTACTACATCCCCGAGTACAAGTTGACACTAGAGAAAGGTCAATCAGTCAACATTCCGATTTACGCAATACATCACATGGAGGAGTACTTTCCCGAGCCGGAACGATTCAATCCTGACAGATTTGTTGCAGAAAATCGTGACAAAATCGTACCATACAGCTATCTTCCATTCGGTGGTGGTCCTCGCAATTGCATTGGAATGAGATTTGCCCTGACGGAAGCCAAAATGGGACTGGCCAAACTTGTGGATCAGTTCAAGATTGTCAAGACCGTGGAGACTACACCTGAATTGAAGATCAAATCATCACTATTTTTGTTGAAAACTACACCAATCAAACTTGCTGTTGTAGCTAGATAGAGCAATAGTTAAGTTAAGCATGGAAAATAACTGTAGATCCATTTTAATTAGAATTAGAATGATTTTGTTTTGAACAATTTATTATATTAAATACCCACAAAGATATCGCGAGTGTGTTGTTGTGTGTGTGTGTGTGCATGTATGTATTGGAATGCGTATAGGAAGAGGAGAACTGCAATGTGTTAGCACGAATCACAGTGAATGGTGAGGCTGTAAATCTCAAAGGATAACTCGCGATGTAAATCGCGATTACATCATCAGCTCATGAACGGTCATATAAGAACATAAAAATGTCAAACGCTGCCTACTCAGAAGTGCAGATAATTCGAGATGTTCATTTAGCTTCACTTGCAAAACTTGGCTGAATTTACTTGTCTCAGGCACTGGTCTTGTGCAAAATTGAACACTCGAGCACTAGTGTCTTAACCAAAAGTGTGTCTTAACATTTGATCAAATAACGCGAGATTGGAAATCTCAAATTGATTTTTTAAATCTGTCACTATTAATCTATGAATCACATATTAAAGCGCTTTTAGTTATTAGTTAAGGGTTATTTGTTAAAAATATATCTAAGTAACATTTGAGTCACTTAGAATGCCCAAGTACTCAGTGGTTTGTTCATGGAAAGTCAAAATGTAAAGTAATGTCGCGCCAATTGTACCTTTGACAGTGCTCCTCTTCCTAAGCACGCTTCGACTATGTCGTGTGTGCATGTATGTATGTATTGGAATGTGCATAGGAAGAGGAGAACTGCAATGTGTTACCGATCACGAAACACAGGTGATGGTGAGGTTGCAAATCTCAAAGGATAACTCGCGATGTCCATCGCGATTGTATCATCATCAGCTCACCGGTAAACATCAATTTGGTTTCGGTTAATGCCAGCACATGACTTTACATGTTTCATATGAACGGTCGATGGGCGTGTGTTCGCACCCGAAAAAGGTTCATGTTTGATCAAATTCTTAACTCTCGAGCGACCGAGTGGCTGGCAATGCAGAACAAATTTGGGCAATGGGTCGCAGGCCACACACTCAGTCCACTGGATCAAAAGGTGAATAAGGTCCTACACACTAAGGAGTAAGCAAAGCAGTAGTAATGGGCGCATTATCAGCTCACCGGCAAACCTCTATTTGGTTTAGGTCAGTGGTTATGGGAACACTCGCATCGAACGATCGGTCAATGGGCGTTTGTTAGCACCTAAAATAGCTTCATGTTTGTACAAATTCTTAACTCTCGCTCAACAAAGTGTCTGGAAATGCAGAACGAATTTGGGCATTGGGTCACAAACCACACACCCAGTCGACTGGGTCAAAAGGTGAAGATGGCCATGCACATGCAGGAGCGATACTTTGATAGATTTATTAGTCGATGCACTACTGAGGATTTAGGCAAAGCAGTAGCAACGGTAGCACCATCAGCTCAACAGCAAACATCAATTTGGCTTCGGTCAGTGGTGGCGAGCGAGCTCGCATCGAACGATCGGTCAATGGGCGTCTGTTCGCACCTGAAATAGCTTCATGTTTGTTCAAATTCTTAACTCTCGGTCGACCGAGTGTCGGGAAGTCCAGAACGAATTTGGTCATTGGGTCACAGACCACACACCCATTCCAATAGGTCAAGAGGTGAAGAAGTTCATATAAAAATAGATGTATTTACTATTGAGATTTTTGATTAACTTTAGTCACACAAGGCGAATTTGAATTGAAAATTTTAAATAATCGAACGTTTTGATGGTTTTCAACTAAAGAATTCCATTGCAGTACTTTATCGAACTGAATATATCAAAATAATCACGTTTTTGGATGCCAACATAAACCGAGAGTTATAAACCCCTAATTCTTTCCAGTTCTAACCCTCCAAACTTATTTGTTCCATTAAGTTTTTTAACTAGCTAACTAAGTAACTAACTAACCCGGGGGATAAATAGCGATCCCAATCAAGCATCATGAAACTTGGCCCATTGGATCTACACTTTTCATGCACTATCTAACTATCTGTGCAATACAGGACTCATGAATTTGTGACTTAACTCGCAACACTAACTCTCAATTGTATTAAGTGAGATTCGCAATATCACATTGATTTTTGAAAGGCTATCACTATTAATCGATAAAGCATACGCCAAAGTGCTTTTAGTTATGTGTCATGAATATATCTAACAAAGCAAGAGAACCCGTTAACCAGTAAAGACTGTATTGTAAATTAACTTATGCCATTCGATAGAGCTCATCGAGTAGATGAATTTAGACACCAAAATTTTTTGGATGCGTCAAGTATAACCAGAGATATCGCTTCATGAATTTGCGCGCATAATTGGAGTCAATTAGAACACCCAAGTACCCAGGCAGTTTGTTCGTGGAACGCCAAAAAGCGGACAAATCGCGCCAGCAGTACCTTCCACAATGCTCCTCTTCCTACGCGCTGCGAGTGTGTCGTGTGTGTGTGATGGTCTGCGGTGAGAAAGAGGAGAACTGAAATGTGTTAGCGAGCACCAAGCACAGTCAGACTCCGAATCTCAAGACTCGTTTTTCTTTTTAAGACTCAACTATTTAAGGTTAATATGAATTAGAAATAGAATGATGATTGCGTTTGAAACAATTTATTATAATAAATGATACAATGAAAAGTTAATGAGAGATGAACAAAAAAGTGTATGTCAAAAGACAATACAAGAGATTGAATGACAAATTAGAAAAAGATAATTTAAGTATTTGACATGAGTATAGAAAATGATGATGATAGTGATAATAATACTTTAATTTAGATAAATTTAGATAAGAAGAAGAAGACTAATGAGATACTGGAAAGGGTCGATGAGGTATGGACGATGAGATGATCACGTGTGAGGTTGTGTGTGTGTCTGTGTTTGTGTTGGCTTGTCTGCTTGTGTGCTTGTGTGTGTCTGTGTGTGTGTCTGTGTTAAGCATGATGAGATGTGCTGAGATGACCATAAGATGAGGCTTGATATGGTTGAGTATGAGAAATTGAAATTTAGTCGCTTAAGGAGTGAGGTGTGTTTAGTGAGAATTGTACTCGATATTTGGATGAAGTGTGAATTAAGAATGATCATTCGGATGGTGAGGACGCTCCGAGGTGTTCAACATTCGTGCGACATTACTCGGCTTTTCCGCTTGGTGCCACAGCGGACGATGAGGAAGATGAGGATGAGGATGAAGCGACCTTGTTGTCCTTGGTTCCTGAGGCATCACTGGTACTGGCAGATGGGTAGTAGTAGTAGTGCGACTGGGAGGCTCCACTGTTGGCGCTGCTGCTGCTGCCGGTGTTGGGCTTGCCGTGGGACAGGAATTCCTGCAGAGCCTGGGCTTGATTGGCAATGAACTGGGACTCTTCATCAGCGGTGGACTTAGAAGCGGGCACCATTGGAGTGAAGTTCTTTTGGGGGCTTTTGGTCGATGGGGCAGGTGAGCTGGCAGAGTATGCGGTGGTCTCGGTGGCTGCTGATGCTGCTGCTGGAATGTCCATCTTCTGGCTGGCGAGCAAGTTCTGCTTCAAGGCGGCATTGAACAAAAGATCTTCGCTCACGGACTGACGACTGCAAATCGATAAATTCTCAATTAGACTCAACAAAGCTCGAATGTAAACACTCACCGAATGCTGTTGCCGTACGAGGTTGGCTTGTCACCGGACGAGGAGAAGTAGAAGGGGTAAGAGATGAGCTTCTTCACCGACATAACTGGTTTCAAGCCTGAGGCAGCATAAGCGAGGTCGTTCTTGGCGTTCTCGTGGTCGCCCTGTGGACTGAGGCCAGCAGATCGGATGAAGGAGTCGAGCACCTGGTGGACATCGATTGTGCCTGGGTTCTGGCCGAATGGACGAGCCTTGAATTGGTTTCGGTCACCATAGGGAACGTATTGGGGTCGGGCGTAGGATGGAGAGGCCGCCATTCCTCCGTAGGTTGCTTCGGGAGCTGAACCGGCCGCCATGTAGTGAGTCGGGTATTGGGCTTGTTGCTGTTGAGGAGCAGACGCGGCATAGCTCACACCATCCTGATCGGCCACCACTGGACTGCCTGAGTGAGCGGACTGTTGCTGCTGTTCCTGTGGCTGCTGGTCGGCTTGCTGGTCCTGGTAGGAGACCGAGTTCTGGTTGGAGCTCTCCTCGACCTGGAATGGGCCCTGGTTGTTGTTGTGGTTGAACTGGTTGGCATATTGATGGTGATGGTTGTATCCCTGGATTGGCTGGTACTGAGACTGTTGTGCCGGAGCTGTTACGTAGCCTGGGTGGCCATAGCCTTGTTGTTGGGCAAGTGCAGCGTACTGTGGTGGGAAGGCATACTGGGGCTGGGGTCCGTCACTGTTGGCGCCTTGGCCTTGGCCCTGTGCCTGACCCTGCGACTGTTGTGCCTGTGCGAGTCCGTTGCCACCTTGTGGACTGCCATAGTTGCCATAGGCAAACTGATTCGATTCGGCCTGTTGTTGCTGTGGCTGCTGTTGCTGCTGTTGGTTCTGAACGTGTCCAGGGAAGACATAGTCACCGACATGTGCGTACTGTTGTTGGTACATTGGATTAGCATGCGACGCCTGTCCGTACAGGTACTCGGGCTGCTGCTGTCCACCACCATAGTAGCTACTGGCCGGGTAGTAAGACTGAGCCTGCTGCTGTTGACAAAACAATTCGATTAGCTCAAGTTGTTCAATAAGAAACACCACAAACTTACATAACCAGCGGCTGCCTGTGGCTGTTGGGGATTTTTGCGACGACCACCACCTACCAGTCGGCGAAAGAAGTCTCCGATGCCTCGTTTGTTCCGCATGAGCACATCGCTGTGGTCAGCAGAGGATGCACACACAATGCACGCCACCAGACCGATGGCTAACAAGAATGCCAGGGAGAGTTTCTGTTGAAGCAAATGATTAGTCAATTGGCAATCTAATCTGCACCAAAATGAACACACACAACACACCCACATGCCTTCACATAATCCTCAAATGTCAACAACTTGCGAGTTCGAATGCACCTTAATCTCACTAGCCAACAAGCAAGCAAGCACACAGGCACACACTCACTCGTAACCAACTGCAACAAGAAGAGGAGCATGCAGACAGTGAGTGGAGTCACGCTCAACGGCTTGTGTGATTATTCAATTAGGACGCGTAATGAAGAGCACTGGTGGCTGTGCACAGGTGCTAATGTTTGGTACAATATTTGTAAATATGCTTGGCCATGTTTATAAATAGACGGATTAAATCAGGGATCGAGGCGCGCACTTTGCAAATTTGTTTGCTTACGAGATTAAGTTGCAAATCGATTGAGTCACTGACTTGAAATCGCAATTTGTCATACAGTGAACGAACTAGCCAATTCCAGGCCAATAGTTCACAGTATGCAAACATTCCAACTCAATTAGACATGCATACACACAAGTCACTAACCTACGAGCAGTGTGTCTAGTGAGGGGTTGAGTTCCGTATGGGGGCTCGCTACGGCTCGGTACGGCTCGGTACGGCTCGGTACGGCTCGCTACGGCTCGTTATGGCTCGTAGGCCAAAATCACTAAACGATCAGCAGCAAGCGCAATGCAATTGAACAAGTCCTAGCGACTGTCTAAGTCTAACAAAAAGTCTAAGTCCGAGTCTGAGTTAAAGTCAAAGTCTAACATGTTCAAATTTTAAAGTACTTACCATTTTTGAAGTGATTGTTCAAAGTTGAACCAATAGAAGTCGATGTGTTTTCGGAGAAGTCAGGAACAAGCCAAAGAAGTGTTTGAAGAAATTCGCACAAAGTCAGACCGAATCTAGAATTGCACAAAGTCAAAATGAGGGGACTTTGAAAATTTTCAATCGCTCTGAGCAAAAAAATGCTAAGTGGTTGAAAAGTGAAAAGTCGCGAAAGTTTGCAAGTGAAAGGCCGAAAGGCAAAGTCGAGTGGAGTGGTGCGAAAGGTGCAAGGCTGAAGGCAGGCAGGCAGAGCAGAGGTGGCTTGAGGAGACCCGAAGTGCGAGTGATCGAAACTGACCATCGACAGCCACTTATATAACTCTTGGCTGGACACTTTCGAGCGTGTGTGTGGTCAGATCGATCGATTGGGGCAAGGTGCTAAACGGTATTCAATCAGTGGTGATGGGTGCGCGTGATTGGTCAGTCAGTGGGAGGCAGGCAAAAACAAGAGTGCACAGGTGAGTTAATTAATTAGTGGTCAAAGGTGTGCGCGAGATAAGGAGAGAGAAGAACAGAAGAAGAGGCAAAGGGCGCCAGAGGGAAGAACAACAAGCGAACACCTCTCGATCGGAGTTGGTCAGTTGGTCAGCGGTGATCAGGTTCGATTAGCCGACTCGATCGGACAAGCAGCAGCACAGCACAGCACACCACACCACAGTGACTTATTCGATCGGGTACAGACGAATCCGTACTCAACGAGTAATTGACTGAGAGAGAGAGAGAGAGAGAGACTGCACTGAGGAGTGTGAGAGTTGAAAGGTAGTGGGATAAGGTGGCGAGTGCTCAAGGTGAGAGACAAAAGAGGTGTACCATTCTCTCGCCAATCGAACTCTCTCACAAAACGATTTACCGCTTGTCCGGTTATTGTTAGTATTATTATTATTACTTCTACTGCTGCGGCAGTGTGTTCACCGGTGGTTAGACAAACAAGAACGGGCTGCACTGATCACCCCACCATCACCACCGCACAACCACCATCACCGTTCACTGTGCCACCGACTTCGATCGACTACTCGCCCGGGCAAAAAGGAAGCAAACCTTTCAAAGTAAGATGAAGAAGAAGAAGCAGTAGAAGGAATCTTAAACTCAAAGCTCAGAACTCGGACACACACAGACAGACAGACAGACAGACAGACTGACTGACTGAGACGGTCGGGAGTGAGGTGAAGGGGGCACTTTTTATGTGCATTCGAGAGGGGAAGACAACGCGACAAAATCAAGTTAATCGGCTCGCTGACCAGGCCACGTAGAACAGCTTCCCTGAGAAGGGCCAACCGAACCGAACACAAACGGATGAACGGACGGAGGTTTCTTACTATACAGATATTAATAATAATAATAATATCACAAGCAGATAATGATAATTTTCGCCTAAAGCCAAATTGGTTAAGTGGAATACTAAACCAAGGCAGGCAAACGGTTTAGATTATGTTTACGTACTTGGTTGTCTAGTAGTGTCTTAGTGATTGAGTGAGTTTGCTGCACTACTGAACTAGTAAGTAAGCAGCTCATATGCATGAGCAAGACAAGACAAACAACAACAACAACAACATCTTCGTTGACGTGCTCGTCATCGTAGTCGTCGTCAAGCGACTTCTTATTGCCTCTCGAGTTTGACACATACACAAACACAACAAAACTTTGCATACAAAATGACATACTACACTACCTCCTGGTACATATTAAACGACCATCATGTATCATACATGTTTGGGCTAATGAATGAACATTTGGGTAAACATTTGACAGGAGCTGAATGCACAACACAAACAAACAACAACAATCCTTGAGTGACCGAGTTATTATCCTGCCCCCTCTCCCAACACGAGTAGTAGTAAATATGTCGATCGTATATTTGGTTTAATTACCATTTACAGTGCACAATAATAATAATAGTATTATAACAATATATTAATAATTGAGGCAGTGTGAGGAATTGTGTTTGTGTGTGTTTGTGTGTGCGAACAGAAGAAGAAAGGGATTAGGTCGATGTTTTACTACTTTGATGTGATGTGATGATGTTATTATGCCCACTGAGTGTTATCGCTCCCTCACTTGCCCAATCAAAAGTGCAGTGGGCCAGCTTAGAAGTGTGTTCGCACTCACGGACGGACGGACGAACAATTCAAAGTGGCAACCGCCACCGTCGACGACGACGATGATGATCATCATCATCGCCGGTCGGTGATGGAAAAGTGCGCACTCAGGCAAAACAAATGACCAATAAAGTGGCAAGTGAACATGTACGACTATGCCTGACTAGGATCGCGTTATAAGACTGTGCTAAGTATGCGAAATGTGAGTGCAGACGCACGGAAGAATTCTAATAAACATTAAAGCACATACACAAAAAGAGGAAAAAGGAAGAATTCTTAATTCAAACAAACAAATTCACAGTAAATTAGCTGCACAAAGAGTGGTTTTATGTTTTGTCTAGAGGTGATTGTTTTGTCTGGTCGTGTCATTTGTGTGCATGGTTGGATTGATTGTGCATGTAGGAAAGAAGTTGTAAAACTACCACAAAAACACGATCAAATTCAACAGAGAGCACTTGACATTGCACTTGTCAATCGAACTGTCAAAGTGCACCAAGTGACGATTTCGATAGCACACAAACAAATTAATTGAACACTAAAACTGCTTAGTTCTCGTTTGAACAGGCGAGGGAGAGGAGAACTGAGATGTACTGAGTGAACATAAAATGCTTAACAATGGAGCGAATATGTTTGGAGGGTTAGAGAGCGGGAAGGAGCGAAGGGGGTTTATTACTCTCGGTTTATGTTGGTATGCAAGGGTTAACACAAAGCAGGGGATTATTTCGATATATTCAATTGGGTAGAGTAATGTTACTGTAATAGAATACATTCAATTCAATTCAATTTTTTAAATTGTCGAGTTAAATTCGCCTAGCGTGACTAAAGAAATTCAAAAATCTCAATAGTAAATACATCTATTTTTAAATGAACATCATTTGACTTCTTCACCTCTTGACCTATTGAAATGGGTGTGTGGCTGTGACCCAATGCCCAAATTCGTTCTGCATTTGCAGACACTCGGTCGACCGAGAGTTAAGAATTTGCACAAACATGAAGCTATTTCGGGTGCGAACAGACGCCCATTGACCGATCGTTCGATGCGAGCGAGCTCGCCACCACTGACCGAAACCAAATTGATGTTTGCTGTTGAGCTGATGGTGCTACCGTTGCAACTGCTTTGCCTAAATCCTCGGCAGTGCATCGACTAATAAATCTATCAAAGCATCGCTCCTGCATGTGCATGGCCATCTTCACCTTTTGACCCAGTCGACTGGGTGTGTGGTTTGTGACCCAATGCCCAAATTCGTTCTGCACTTTCAGACACTCGGTTGCTCGAGAGTTAAAAATTTGTACAAACATGAAGCTATTTTAGGTGCTAACAAACGCCCATTGACCGATCGTTCGAAGCGAGTGTTCCCTTAACCACTGACCTAAACCAAATAGAGGTTTGCCGGTGAGCTGATAATGCGCCCTTTACAACTGCTTTGCTTACTCCTTAGTTTATAGGACTTTCTTCGCCTTTTGATCCAGTGGACTGAGTGTGTGGCCTGCGACCCATTGCCCAAATTTGTTCTGCATTGCCAGCCACTCGGTCGCTCGAGAGTTTAGAATTTGATCAAACATGAACCTTTTTCGGGTGCGAACACACGCCCATTGACCGTTCATATGAAACATGTAAAGTGATGTGCTCGCAACCACTAACCGAAACAAAAATGGACGCTTGCCGGTGAGCTAATAATGATGCAATCGCGATGGACATCGCGAGTTATCCTTTGAGATTTGCAGCCTCACCATCACCTGTGTTTCGTGATCGGTAACACATTGCAGTTCTCCTCTTCCTATGCACATTCCAATACATACATACATGCACACACGACATAGTCGAAGCGTGCTTAGGAAGAGGAGCACTGTCAAAGGTACAATTGGCGCGACATTACTTTACATTTTGCCGTTCCATGAACAAACCACTTGGTACTTGGGCATTCTAATTTACTCAAATGATACAAATATATATTCTTGACACATTGCTAAAAGCGCTTTGGTGCATCATTTATAGATTACTAGTGACAGATTTTCGAAAATCAATTTGATTTCCAATCTCGCGTTATGCGATTCATATTAATGTTTGCTTAAGACACAAATGCCCGAGTCTCCAATGTTCCACAAGATTGGTGCCTGAGAAAAGTAGATTCAGCCGGTCAAGTTTTGTTAATGAAGCTAAATAAACATCACGAATTAGCTCTGGGGTTACCTGATGGGGCTGCGTTTGACATTTTTAATGTTCTTATATGAACAGATGGGGAACGGAGAATGGTTGAACAGAAAACTAATTTAAGTTAGAGGGTTAGAGTGGCAACTGAGATGGGTTGTTAAACTCTCGTTTCTCGGACAAACCCCCGCACAACCCAACCGCACCTGGGGATTCACAACTCCCTTTCACTTTACCATGAATATAACCGAGAGTGTAAACTGTCATTATTCATTGACATGCCTGCACACCTAGCAGTTTTAAATCTTTAACTTATTGGCTATTGTTTGATATATCATCAATCAATGAATAACCCCATCCGTATGTACAAAAACATTAATATTCCCCTAACTCAACACCGTACTGGTACCTTCTACCCACGCGAAATTCTCAAATTAACTATTCCTAAAACCACAATAGAAGAATTACTTTTATTACCTGAGCAGTGTGTCTGAGTAATTCGAATCTCCTGCTCTGTGTTTATTCTTGAACATAACCGAGAGTGAGAACCATCTCTTCTTTCCCGCTCTAACCCTCTAACTTATGACCCATTGTTTAGTTTTATGTTCAAGTATTCTCCCTTCTTCACCTATTCATACAAGAACATTCAAAGTACCTTGCACAACCGCGATAACAAAAGACGTGCATCCGACTTCACTCGTGAACCTTGAACGTCAGAATCTACTAATCTCAAGTATTCGTACGGTAGCAAATTGGACACTCAGACATAAGCGACTCATTCTATTGTTCGAGGTATAAGATATCATTCTTTTCCGAGAACTGACATTCTTTTATCACCTCACCAGTGGTTATCTCAGAGTTTTAGTGTTTGCCATTGCATGAGAACATTACAGAGAACGAGCAACCTATCTCTCCGTTCTAACCAACCAACTTATTACCCATTGTAATGCTTTTTATGTTCGATTATATTCTCTTCCCTACTAATTCATACAATAAATTCTATGCAGAAAATTATTAAGAATGGTTGTATTCCGATGAAATAAAGCGAGAATATTTGATTTGTATTTAAACATACATCTGTCTATGTTCACTCGTTCACGTAACACATTCACATGCTCCTCTCTCTTTGTCTAGTTTGTTCGTTCAATAAGTAAGTTTTCATTTCAATTTAGACACAGCCAATGGAAAAGTACATTTACTAAACGCACTTTAGTGGTGCAACTAATTGTCTGAGTGAAAGAACAGGCCAGCGAGAGGAGCATGTGAATGTGTTACGTGAATGACTACACTTTGCATTGACTCATAGAAATGTACAAGTCAAATACATTCGCTCCGTCTTTGAAGCTGATAATTTGAGAAAGTATGTACTTTGGTGTATATTTTCGGATTGTGTTATTAATCTGCTAGTAGATCATCACTCGAGTAGCGATTATTTTGGATTATTCAGTGGGTTAAGTAATGTTACTGTAATGGAATACATTCGTAGAAAACCGTTGGATTTTATAAAATTTAAACTCGCTTAGTGTGACTAAAGATATTCAAAAATTTCAATAGTAAATACATCTATTTTTAAATTGAACATCATTTCGACTTGCTCACCTCTTGACCTATTGGAATGGGTGTGTGGCTATGACCCAATGCCCAAATTCGTTCTGCATTCCCAGACACTCGGTCGCTCGAGATTTAAGAATTTGCACAAACATGAAGCTATTTCGGGTGCGAACAGACGCCCATTGGCCTAAAGAAGGCGATGTGCTCGAAAGCAGTGACCGAAACCAAATTGATGTTTGCCGTTGAGATGACGATGCGCCCGTTGCTGCTGCTTTACCTCACTCCTTCGTGTGTATGGCCTTCTTGGCCTTTTGACCCAGTAGACTGGGTGAGTGGCCTGTGACCCAATGCCCAAATTCGTTCTGCACTTCCCGACACTCGGTCGCTCGATTGCTAAGAATTTGCACAAACATGAATCTATTTCGGGTGCGAACAGACCACTATTGGACAATCATCGGAAGCTAGTGAGTTCGCAACCACTGACCGAAACCAAATTGATGTTTGTCGATTAGCTGTAATAATCGACAGTGCATCGACCAATAAACATATCAAAGCATCACAGCAATATCTTACAGCGCCATCATAAACGCTAATTTAGACATGCACATAAAAATACTATTTTTATCAGACAAGCACATTTGGCCACATCGAACAATTATTTGAGTCGATTTTATGAGAAATACACTTTTTGTGCAATGAATCGGATACAAATCACCATCGTTTTACAACCAAAGTGATGAATGAATGATCACGGACAAAAGACTACAAACTACACACACACACACACCTAACTAAGTGGCATATACACTTTCTCAAAGTGCTCTATGTTCACTACACCCATACTCTCTAATTAGTGCAACCAAATAAGTACCTTTCTCCCTCTCCCTCATTCAGCTCAAGAACAATCAGACAAACGGACAAAACCAAAGAAGAAGAAGAAAACAGAAGTACAAATAAGCGGTAAGCAATCGAGAAAACAAGTGCAAGGTAAGTCGCGAGTGTGCACACACACAACAAGACAGGTATAGCAACAACAAGCCCTCGTAAATGTCGCGCACTGTGTTTGTGAGTGTGGAATTGGAGTGCACTCTGTGTGAGTGTCCAATGGACACACATACTATTAGTACGATTACGGGTAGGTAAGGAATGCGTTAACGTGCTAAGTCGAGTGAGCAAAGGGTGGTGAATGGTTATGGTGTGCTAATGACGGACTCCGCTCGTCGCTAATAATCCTCAAATCGAACACACACACACACACACAGGCACAGACAGGATGTATTGACTTCCACCCGGGGTAAGCTTAATGCTGTGAGTTATATGACGTGTCAGCTTGGTGTGGTTGACACGTTTTCATCGTGATCGCGCGAACTATTCTGAGTAATGCAAATATTTACCTAATATATTTGGGTCCGTTTTCAATTGAAGATGATTGAGAAGAGAATGATGATAGAGCTGACAAAGTCAATGACCAATTAGTTCGAGATGCACAAATAAGCACAGTAGCACAGACACACAGACACACAAACTCACAGTTTACGATCAATTGTACAAAAATTTCAGAGGAAAAATTCTTAATGTCGTCGATTGCTTTTTTCAAAGTAGCAAAAATCGATCGAAGACGACGCGGACGGACGGTTAGATGCAATGTGACCAGCACTCAGTTACCATCACCGTTGGCCAGGAGATGTGCACACGAAGTGGAGTGCACTTTTTGGTTCGAGGCGATAATTTCCTCTTCTTCTTCTTACTTGATCGAGCTCCTCTCTTTCAACTCTCCAGTGTAATACTTTGTATTACTTTACTTGCCGAGACTGAGTCTGTAGGTCAAATTCCCGTTCGGCTCAAAAGAGAACAGATAGACAGAGATAGTTACCAAGTAGCAAGTCAGAGAGACTATTTTTTGTGTTTGTCAGTTTGGATGATCGAAGAGACAGGTTGGTAGGTTTATGATGTGGCGAGTGTGTGTGCGGAGATGTGCAGGAGTAGTGGTCACTATCGATGATGTGATTTGGCCAGTGGTCAGTCCAGTAGCCGGTATAACCTTCTTTGCTCTGTCGTGGTCGACGTCGGTGTCGGCTTCCTCTTCTGTGCACAGGTGATATTTCGATATAGATAGTCTAGTTCAAAACGAAAATATATATTAGAGATGATAATCAACATATGAGGGTAAAATGTAGAGTGACAAACAGTGTCGTATGACTTACTAAGTTAAACTGAGAAGGCAAAGGAAAAGTTAAGACAGAACACTTGTGATCTTGTGTGTGATCGGTCAGTACCCACACACAGACTCGCACACGGACTCGGTCATAGGGTGGCTGTGTGTGTGAGTGTGATGCTCGGAGAGTAGCTGATCTAGTTGATGGTCGAAGATGGTCGTCACCGTTATTATGTTCTACTGTATGAACTAGTGGTCGCTCGAGAGGTCGTTCGTTCTTTCAGTTAGTTCGTTCGTACGTTCAGGTAAACAGGTGGAAGGACAACTTTGTTGTTGACCGGCAACTTTGTTCGATTGTACACCACACACAAGACAAGGTCAGATTATAACGGGGCTACCTGATGATGATGGTGATGATGTTGATGGTGGTTGATGGTAGTGATGGCGGTGTAAGGTAGTTCCGATCAGTGGATAAGATCAAGTGGCTCAAAAGTCGCTAAGTGGAGACTACGACTGGTTTAGTGCACGGACATGGACTCGACACACGATCGTGTCCACTGAAGAAGAAGAAGAGGGGCACTGTTCGATGCACACCGAGACAACAGTGCAAAGTGTACTGTGCCACTGACTCCGAAGTGACGATAACGGTAAAGTGACGACTGAGGGTTGATCGGCACAGCAAAAAGCAGAGCACACACTAAAAGTCGAACTCACTCATTCATTCGATCGTTGGTTCGTTCGTTCCTGTTTGCTATAACGCCAATGGATTGCAAAACAAAACCGCCACCGATTAAGTTAAAGTGCTCCTCTTCTGCCCCTTTTCGGATTGGCTACGGCTTAAAGCGTTTCGTTCGACACCTGATTACGCCAGTGAGTGCCAGTTTTTGGGTTTTAATCGCTCGATTATTGGACATACACAGGAGGATTATCGCACAGACACAGACCGACACACACGGATTTATTGAATGAAGGCGTAAAGAAGATTAGAGATTAGACAAAATATAACTGGATGCAAATCCATTGATATTTTCATGTAAATGGGACAAATGCTTGAGCAGTCCAACTATGTTAAACTCACATTCTAAAAGGATTACACAGCCAAAACGTGTGAACGAAAATCACTTATTTGTTTTCGCTTTTTGTATGTATTCAACTGTCAATTTAGTTGCGATTGGCGCGATCTTTTTGCGGCATATAAATTATCATATTAAACCTTTATATTTAGACAAATAAATATGAAGAGTTATTAAGCCGGAAAAAACTCAATAACATTATAAGCTCATTTAGAGATGAGTGGGCTGCTAAAAGCGTTAATAAATGCAAATCGCCTGTGTCTATGTTCCCAAATTTACATCCAATTTGAATTTTTAAAAAACATTATTAAATATATTTGATGCGCCACCTACAGGACTTTTATTGATTTCCGATTAAATAAAATGAAATTTTAGTCGGAGCGAATGTATTTTTGACTTGAATTTTTACGTACAGTCAGCCAATGCGATGTTCACTCGTTCACGTAACACATTCACATGCTCCTCTCGCTGTTCAGTCTTATTTGTTCTTTTGTTTGTTCGTTCAATATGTAAGTTAACAATTCAATTTAGACACAACCAATGGAAGTGTTCATTTGATAAATACACTTTTTAGTGGTGTTACTAAATGTGAACATATGAACGAACAAACGAAATAACAGGCCAGCGAGAGGAGCATGTGAATGTGTTACGTGAACTACTGCATGCGTTGACTCATGTAGAAATGTACAAGTCAAATACACTCACTTTGACATGTACGCTAATAGTTTCGAGAAAGTATATACTTTGATATACATTTTTGTTATTAATCTGATAATAGATCATCACTCAAGTGGTGTTAATACGCACATTCACTGAAATACTCTAAGTGGCTTTCGCTTGACGAATCGAGAAACATCGCTTACGATCAAATTTCGAGTGAAAAAAAACTAAAAACCGTTGCGAACCGAAAGCGTTAAATAGTTGGATTGCATGACTAGGTTGTTGTATTATTTGATTACATTAGAGCGTAAATGCAATTGAGCGCCTACAGGCACTGGTTAGCTCGCACGCTCGCAACTATTCAAACTATCTCAATGTGTGTGTGCAATGTGTTTGCAATCTCATCTCATGCATTTCATCTCGCATTTCGTCTCGTCCTCATCCTCGTTCGCTCGTCTTTAGGTCAATTTTCAGTCACAGTTTTTATTGGCCCTCCATCTCCATCCACCAGTGAATGTGTACTTAAGCGCCCGGCAGGCACAAATCTCGCATTCCGAGGCAAATTGTCTTTGGTCATTTGCTGCGTCTCCTCTCGCTCCTCTCGCTCTCCTCTTCCTTCTCCCCTCCCGTGTCTGGTGATTCGACCGATCGTTTGGTAATTCGGCGACTAATTTGAATATATTTCACCTCATTTTACCGACACCACCAACACACACAACCACCGTGATGGTGCCAATGAGCTGGCGCCGATGCTGCTGCCGCAAGTTGCATCAGTGTGACCAATGAGATTTAGTCGATCGTTCGTGTTGAGCAATAGCAACAGAAACGCAACATCATCATCATCATTTGCCCATCATTGCCAATGGCCACCGGGAGACGGAGAGGAAAGATGGGGAGAAAAGGCGATCGTAAAAGAAAGGATCTACTAAATTTAGACCAAAACGAACGAATTGCTCAAACACACAGCACACTACACACACATTAGATGATGACCAAACAGTGGTGCAATGCAAGTGAAATGCAAAATGCAAGCGTAAAACGAAACCGAAACAAAAAGAAAAAACCAAATAAAAATTGGCCAAAAGGTAACAAATCATCAGGAGTAAAAGGGAGAAAGAGTGATGCCGGGCACATGGGAGACAGGAAAACAGTAAAGCACAAATAGGCAAAATACCTTTACTCGGTTAATGTGTTACTCGGGTGAGAGTGCAACATCGAAACCGTAAATAAGCGCCTTCCATATAGTCAAAACATCAAGGCGCTTAGCAGAAGTAGAAAAGTTCATTGAAGCGAAGACAAAGAAAAAAAAAGAACGGAAACTCATTGAAATAACTAACAAACACACAAACAAACAACAAAAGCCAAATGCCAATTAATAATAAATCTTACAAGACTATCAATTCAATAGACACACACAGACCGGTGGTTAGGTTACGTAAATGCTTAGACTATGAGTGTGTTATTTTTAAATGATCACATTAAACATGAACATGAACAAAAACAAATAAATAAAACATTTCAAACTTGGAAATCCGAGATGCTTTCGATCATTTCAAATTAGTATCACATTTCTTTCTTTCTGATTGTGCACATAAAAAGAGGATGCACTCGTAGACCTACTGAACTCGAACACGATTAATACAAAAAAAGAAAAGCAAACCGAACACGAACGAAAAGATGTGCTGAAATGTACTCATTGGATTGATTCGTTTGAGGGGATAATTAGTTAATTGATCTTAATCTTCGCTTAATTAATCTTAATTTAATTAATGTTCTTCTTTTGCTTTTCGACTTGGTTCGAGTGGTAATTTTAATTAAGTAAATTTTAAATTTTGCTGTTTTTGGATAAATAAATCTGTGTGATAAGATCTGTGGTCTTTACAGTTATGTGACCTGCTGTGAGTTTGTCGTCTGGACCGTTTTGATGATTCGAAGATTTATTGATGATGATGTCTACTACTAGTTGGTGATGGTGTCCTGCGCTTCTCTCTCTCTCTCTCTCTCTCTCTCTCTCTCTCTCTCTCTCTCTCTCTCTCTCTCTCTCTCTCTCTCTCTCTCTCTCCTGTCTTGAGGTCAGATAGCTCGTCATCAACTGCCGCGGCGACGGCGGCGTCGGCCCAGAACGCTAATTTAAATTGATGTGGACAATGTTAAGTGTGTGTGTGTGATTAGATAATGAGATTGACTGTGCACACACAGACAGACAGACTGGCCACTGTCCAGTCCACACTTAAACGCACATTAGCTGCTTGTCGTCCATTTGCACAGACACACACACACACAAGGTAATCATCATCACAATCGCCTAGTCACTATTAATAATCAATCTGAACACAAACGCACAGGCACACACACAACATCAGTACCTCTCATCTCCATTCTCCTCTCTTAATATCATTATTTATGATACGCGATTAGTTTACATTTCGTGAATTTTCAATTATGTTATTATTGTCTCTGATGATGACAATTAAAGCATGTGAACACATTCTATTATGATGATGATCATCTTATTATTTTACTTTGAAGGTGGCGAATCACTTAATGTGTGTGTGTGTGTGTCAATTTGTGTGCGCCTGTTGTGATTTTGTATTTGTTTTCGAGTTTTTGATTTCGCAGCGTCAAAACAGGCAAAAATATATTTCAGGCAACGAAATAATCACAAGTTTTGTGTATCTTTGCATATTTCGAAAACAAAATCTGATATATGCTTGAAACAAATAATTGGAGTCATTGGCTTTGGTGTTGGTCTATTTCGGCCAAATCAGATAAGATCAATGTTGCGCAACACTGAACACAATCGAAAGTATATTTGTGCACAATCTCATTAGTCTAATTAGTAGTATATTTCGGTCCATCCAGGAACACATTGTTTTACTAATTAGTACATCAGATTTTGTATATCCCGTTAATTATTGGTTTAGTTTACTCCTAACTCCAGTGTAATCTTCTTCCCAAATACTTTCTGATAATTCAAATATTAAAATTGCTTACTTCGATGAGCAGTTGACCATAAGACTTTTGATTGCTGCAAATTATTATCAATTAAAGAAGCACGGAAGCAACAGACCAAAACACAAAAGACAATTCAAACAAGACAATACAATAAATTGTGGTTTCTGGTTATTAGTAAACGTGAACAATGAAATCAATTAGTGTTGTAATTCTAAAATTGATTTCACTTAAGCTGTGGCACAACACAAAGACTCTAAACCAATTAAAACAGATTTTAGACGAATTGGTAAGTCAGTCGTCTTTAAAATGATTTTTCGTATTGACCACTTAAACAATTGGTCGTAGATCAATTTTATCATGAACTCGATTTGGTGTTATGAGTTCAGTCCGAGATTAGATTTTAGGATCGTGTTACGGAAGACACTTTCGCTCGTGTTCAGTGATGCTTAACAAATATTCCACTGTACAAAATGTAAAACTTACCAACCGAATTGCTAATCGAATAATTAGACTATATTGACTACACCAATCGCATTGTTCGAGTTTATAATATGTTTAATTTAAGACTTTTATGCAGGTAGCTAAATTGTCATTATTTTGTTATTTTTTGTTAAGCTTATTATATAACATAGGCTCAAGCATACTAAGCATATTTGTGAACAAGCTCAAAATCGTTCGTTTATCATCAAAATGCGCTTATTTATTGAGAATTTACGGATATATTAAATCGCCACTTTATTACTGAACGCGGTTTGTTCGCGGTATTAAGTTCAGTTGTGATTGTGCACGGTCTCTTCTTCTCGCTCCTTCGCGATATGAATGTGAACTTTAATCAAACTCAACGAGCCGTAACCGAATCAATCTGTGTGTGTGTGTGTGTGTGTGTGTGTGTGTGTGTGTGTGTGTGTGTGTGTGTGTGTGTCTATGTGATAATTTGACACACAGCACAATGAATTGTCAAATCAGTAACTTGAGGGTACAAATTGAGAACATCTAAGAGAAGTGAGCCTCTCTTTTGTCCTTTTCTGCATAACTTAAACCAATCGAGCAAAACTCAAATTCGAATTGCAAAACTAAGCCGAACAGTGTGCAAACGAACGGTGGCACAAACCGCCGACACTGACTGTTAAATGTGCCTCATAAATGTTTTGTCGTATAAGCTTAACACTAATGTTACCCCTTTAGCAAATGCGAACACACACTCACACTCACACTCACACACCTTAAGCCGCTCAGCATATACATACAAGCTTATTATTAGTATTATTATGATATACAAGTTGTATTGTATGCTAATGTGCTGTGCGTCCATCAACGAATAAGAAAAAGAAAAAGACGAACCAAACCGGAGCAACCGAAAATCAAACTGACATAATAAAAGAAGTAAAACAATGGAGCATTATTCTAATTGGCCGCACCATTGGCATTAGTTTCAAGATGAAGACGACGACGACGACGATGATGACGAAGCCCCCTAGAGCAATTTGTATGATTAACCGATTGTGTGTGCGCTAATGCAGTAAAATATGGTTTAGATATTAGAAATGAACAACTGCAAAGAAGACTACGAAGAAGAGGAAAAACAAAAATACCTAATAAAAATCGGTGTAATGGTCAATCAAAATGAAAGAAACAATAAACCGGCGAGAGATAACTGAACAAAAGACATTAATAGGTAAAAATTGTTGGTTGTGAATGAATGATGGAGTGATCGTATCAATAAGATATCATTGAGAAGTCAACCAATCTTTGCATTAAAATGTCAAAATTTGATTTACTTGATTAGGTTTGTGTTGTGATTTGAATGAACGTTGAGATGTCATTCAAATAAGCGCACAGCAACTGCACGACTTTACGGAGGGCGCTTATTTGCACAAATTGATGAGCTACTTTTTTTGGTGATCATTGTGACTATTATTACTATTAGCCAATTTGGTCAATGACCAATTGGTGTGTGCGATTTCCAGTGCAAACAGGTATGCACAGGTATGCATGCATTCACACATACGCCCGCAACAAAACCATTTTCTATTTTTACCCTCATTTTGTGTGTATGTGTACCGGAGGTTAGGCGTACGACTGTGTGATGATCACTCTACTCTTGCCGGTAATGAGTTGCATTTCGCAATCACCTTCACGGCAATAAGTAGCAAGTGAGTGTAATTGTGTTTGTGTTTGTAATACAAAGTGTGCACTTTGCACTGTGTGTGTGTGTGTGTGTGTGTGTGTGTGTGTGTGTGTGTGTGTGTGTGTGTGTGTGTGTGTGTGTGTGTGTGTGTGTGTGTGTGTGTGTGTGTGTGTGTGTGTGTGTGTGTGTGTGTGTGTGTGTGTGTGTGTGTGTGTGTGTGTGTGTGTGTGTGTGTGTGTGTGTGTGTGTGTGTGTGTGTGTGTGTGTGTGTGTGTGTGTGTGTGTGTGTGTGTGTGTGTGTGTGTGTGTGTGTGTGTGTGTGTGTGTGTGTGTGTCCTTATGGTAATGCTATTTAGCGAGTTGGCATTAGCAAAAGACCGACTTTAACAAACACAACCAAACAATCGAACTCACAATGTATCCGGTGATAATGAGCACGTTGGGTCAACATAAACGTACATATTATTAGTAGGAACAAAGGGCGAGTAAACATTACATTGACCTAGTGTGCATTTGTATTGAACATAGAATTTTAATTCATTTTCATTAACTCAATTACAATTAATTAAACAATAATTAAAATCGTTCACAAAATAGATTACAACAAACAGTTGATATGTGAAAAAACAATATTTAAAGTACAATATATTTCAAATATGTTTAGTTACATTTTAAATTTAAATTTCGTTAAAAAATTAGTTCCTACAGCGACGGTGGCGCTTTCTGTTGATAGTCAACGATAATACTGGCGCGAGCAGCGCAGCTGATCGAGGAGAACAACAACACTCGCTAGTTTATCGTTGATCGTGCTGATGTATGTCCATACTGTCTGGTCAAAATCCGCTCGTTTAACGGCTTCCGGTAATGTTCGATGACATTGGCGCTGTCTGGTAGAGTGGTAGTATCTGCTACAATCACTAGTTCTCAGTGATCGTGAAAATTGTGAGTGATTTTGGGTGGACTCATCACCATCACCTCATACCTCGCACATTTCATCGCCTTGTCTGTTAGTTCTTCAGTTGGGCTTACTCCCTGCACCCACAATCATCATCAACCACACCTGGCACTGACTATATCAAGTGAACACACAGTATCCATCACAGTCACCTGTTCTCATGCACCTTGCACCAGTCAATTAGACTCAATCGTGTGTGTGCAATGTGTTTTGCAATCTCATCTCATCTCATGCATTTTTTCTCGCATTTCGTCTCGTCCTCATCCTCGTTCGCTCGTCTTTAGGTCAATTTTCAGTCACAGTTTTATTGGCCCTCCATCTCCATCCACCAGTGAATGTGTACTTAAGCGCCCGGCAGGCACAAATCTCGCATTCCGAGGCAAATTGTCTTTGGTCATTTGCTGCGTCTCCTCTCGATCCTCTCGCTCTCCACTTCTGTCTCCCCTCCCGTGTCTGGTGATTCGACCGATCGTTTGGTAATTCGGCGACTAATTTGAATATATTTCACCTCATTTTACCAACACCACCAACACACACAACCACTCTCATACCTCACTCCGACGTCTCCTCACTAGTTTTGTGCTGTGCACCAAACTCACCAAACCCAAAACTGGTAATGTCTAGTGAAAATCACTTATTCACTGTGTTTGTGACAAAGTGATTGTTCCTGATTGTATGAATTGTTATCCTTGTTGCACTAACATCATCGCCACTGATCATTTGTTTTCACTAACATCATGAACATGGATCCTAACGTGAATCGTCAAAGAAACCTATTAGGAGAACCATTACCAACACCAAACAGACAACCTCCACCAGCAATTGAATTTTCACCTGCACCGATATACGAACGTCCGACAAACCGAAACGACTTCAGATTGGACAACCTACCTCACGAGAATATCCTCAACATCTTTAAGTGGCTCAACTCAAGTGACCACTTTAATCTACGGCAAACATCGCTCACCTTCTATAACATCATCCACTCAATCTACAATTTGAAACAACGTTTGGTGATCAAAACTTACTCAGCACGAAGCATCAATAAACTGCTCAATGTAGCAATTAACATTTGTTTGAGTCAAAGCACAGCTCTCAATGTTGATCTTGACCCTGCCTTTGTTCAGGAATGTAACTTTGTGTTGGACGATCGAGTTGACGTTCGGCGTCATTTGATTCTGTTTCGTCACTCGCCCAATGTCACTCAGTTGGTGTTCGCACAACAGCGCTATGAACAATTTAATCTTATAGTCGCAAATATGCAACATCTTCTCGTTTGCATGGCCGAGACAATCTCATTGCAACTAGTGAAAGTGATCATTTACTCCGGCGATGGCAATCCAATGATGCCCGAAATTGTCGATGGCCTCCGTGCTCACACAAACAGTCTCCGCCACTTTTCTTTCTTTTCACGTGTGCAAAATGTTGCATGGTGCCTCGGCCTTCCTGCATTCTTTCATTTACTTGAAGAATTCTACATTGGCTCCTTTGCAAGTAAAACTAACAGACTAATGACCATATTGGAGGGTGAGCTCACACACACACGCCGACTCGGATTCTATCAAGAATGTCTAAACAAAATTGTCAAACAAATTGAAGTCATTGCCCCAAGTCCTGCTGTGTCTCATCTCACTATTCGCAATATCGAGGGATTGCCCTACGAGTTAACTGATATGATCTTGGCCTTGATTCGAAACAGATTTCCTAATGCCGAGTTGCTTTAAGTGTGCTGTTCGTTTCGTTCTACTACGTTTGACATTAATGCCTGCTCATATACTTTCGATTGAAGTGAACTACTGCACCAACCTATGCTTTTTGTTCGCTTTCCAACGGGAGCGTTGGCCAATGCGAACACACACACAGGCACACATACACTCGCACAGTAATGCACACTGATCGCACACTTCGCTCTCACCAACACAGCACCATCACTGCCGAACTGAACTCGAGCAGATTGGCCGTTGTGAGTTGTGCTCCCGATCGTTCTCCTCTCTTTCTCTCTCACTCTCTCCTCTTTCTCATTGTGTGCAACTGTGCCCGTGCGGTGTCTTCGTGTTCGTACCGTCCGGTCAAGACTCATCAGATTAGGCGATAATTAACCGTTGCCGGTAATCAACGACGCTACTGGTGGGACCTGGTACATTTACCCTACCCGCCACAATCACTGGTTCGCCGTGATTGTGATATTTTATGAGCCATTTTCGGTAGGCTAATCATCATCATCTCGTACTGTGCTCACACATACATCACCTCATCAGTTCATTATTTAGTTGTGGTTTCACCTACACCTTCAATCATCACCACCCACACTTCATACCCCTGTCATCTAATCACTTCATAGTATCCGCCACAATTACAGGTTCGTGTGATTGTGATATTTTATGAACGATTATCGGTCACCTCATCATCATCACCTATACTCTCTCTCTCTCTCTCTCTCTCTCTCTCTCTCTCTCTCTCTCTCCCTCTCTCTCTCTCTCTCTCTCTCTCTCTCTCTCTCTCTCTCTCTCTCTCTACTCGCACTTACATCAGTTCATCAGTTCATTCTTCTGTTTGGGCTTTCCCTACATCCTCAATCATCATCACCCACCACTGGCAACCATCAAACGGCTACATAGTGCACACCACAACCACTGGTTCAGTGTGATTGTGTTAAATTGTGAGTGATTATCGTGTGGCACATAATCACCCTCTACAACACTCAGTCGGGCACATTCCACTTTCACCCACAATAATGATCACAGAACAGACATGGATCGATCATCACCGCACGAAATAGAGTTCTCTCCCGTACCCACAGTCAACCCCCAACCAGACTGTCCCATTTACAAACTCGGACCTTATTTGCACGTCACTCTCTTTAAATACTTGAACTCAACTGACCACTTTTCCCTACGACAAACATCGATCACCTTCTATCACATCATCCACACAGTCTATTCCACCCCACAACGACTAGTGATCATTAGTTCAATAGACCAATCTCAGGATCAATTACTCAACCAGTGCATTGGTATCAGTTTGCGTCAAAGCACCGCCACTAAGATTGACCTGCCATCAAGTCAAACACAAGTATGTAACTTTGATTTGTGTGACAAAAGTTGTGTCGCTCTTCGACGTCACATTATATTGTTTCGTCACGCTCTCCGTGCCAGACAGCTGGTTGTGGCACAGATGACCTTCTCTTTAGAGATTCAAAGACACAGCACGGCATTTTTGATTTCGCGTCTCGCATCGACAGCCACACTCGAACTAGTGAAGCTGGTTGTATACGAAGGTTCGGTTCGTTTTGGCAACAACTTATTATGGGCCATCGAACCCCACTCAGACAGTCTACGTCATTTTAGTTTCCTCACTCTCACTGGTGGAGCGGATAATCCTTTCTCCAAATTCGACTATTCTGAACTGTTTGAAACTCTTCGCGAACTCGACGATAGGAAAGACTATTTGTTTTATAAGGAAGTAGAGTGGGGATTGGTCCACAAAGTGAGACGACTCGGTTTCTACCAAGCAAATAAGATAGATATTTTTCGTCTGATTATTCTTAAACGAATCACGATTGCATGATAGTCTGCAGACTAACCAAGCGGCCATTTGAGATGACCGATGAGCAGTGAAATCGAATTCGAGCTATATTCCCGAATGCAGCTATTCTTTGAATGAGTACAAAGAATAAACTCTCTTTACTCGCTCACTGTGCTTCGCAACAGTTTAGACAGTATGACCTAACGTGACTCATCATTGTTGACTTCCCCAAATGTGTTTTGAGTGTTGTTCTGTTGTGTCAAGTAACTTATTTTGTTAATTACCATCCCGAAAAGAACAAAAATGAATCATCCACCACCGCCTGAAATTGAGTTTTCTCAACAACCCACACGAAACATACTTCAACCCGACTCTCAAATTCACAAACTGAGCAACGAACAACTGACCATTATCTTTGAATACCTGAATTCCAGTGACCACTGTTCACTACGGCAAACATCGATCACTTTCTACCATGTACTCCACTCAATGTACCACACGAAAGTTCGCTTAATGATCACAACTGCCACTGGCTCGTACGAACAACGATCTATCAGTCATTGCTCTAATATTAGTTTGCGTCAAAGCACTGCACTCCCAGTTGACCTTCTTTCAAGTCAAATTTTGGTGTGCAACTTTGACTTACAGGACCTTCTTATCGTTCGACGTCATGTGATTTTGCTTCGTCACGCCATCATAGTCACACAATTGATTGTTGCCCAGTTTATATCTCCAAATGAATTTGACCGCATTGCACTTCTGATCTCCGGCCTCGCAGAGACAGTTCAACTTCAATTGGTCAAGTTGATTCGATTTAACGGAGCTGTTCGAATCACCAACAACTTAATTCGTGCTCTTAGACTTCACTCAGGTAGTCTGCGTCATTTTAGCTACTTCTCTCGCAATGGAACAACTGGAGAAATTCTTATCAATACAGATTATGCTGTACTGTTCAGAAATCTGCATGAACTTTACCTTGGACCAGTGTCCATGAATTTAGATGAGACGTTACTGTCTGGAGTGCTAAACAGTGTGAGACGACTCGGTTTCTACCAGCGAAACTTGGAGAATATCTTTCGTCTGATTGAACATATTCAGCCGAATCAGGCTAACCAAGTGAGTCATCTCACCATTCGAAATCTCAATGAGCGGCCATTTGAGATGACCGCTGAGCAGCGAAATCAAATTCGAGCAATGTTCCCTAATGCTATCATTGTTTGAATGAGTACAACAAATGACTTCTGCTTACTCATCCTCCGGGCTTCTCAAACTGTGTAGACAAAATTAAACCAAAAGTGATTCAATAGAACCATATGACTCATCATTGTTGACCTCATCCACCCAAATGTGTTCCTAGTGTTCGTTTTTTGTGTCAATTAACTTTTTTTGTGCTTTGTAACGAACAAAAATGAACCGACAACCACCGCCTGAAATCGACTTTTCTCCCCAACCCACAGACAACAAACATCAACCCGACTCAGATCTTCACAAACTGGGCAACGAAGTACTTACCATTATCTTTGAAAACCTGAATTCCAGTGACCACTGCTCCCTTCGGCAAACATCGATCACTTTCTACCATGTACTCCACTCAATGTACTACACGAAAGTTCGCTTAATGATCACATCTGCCACCTTCTGGACTGAACGACTTCTGGTCAGTTATAGTTGTCGTATTTGTTTGCGTCAAAGCACTGAACTCCCAGTTAACCTTGCTTCAAGTCAAATTGTTGAGTGTAACTTTGACTTACAGGACCATATTGCCATTCGACGTCATGTGATTTTGCTTCGTCACGCAATCCAAGTCACTCAACTGATAGTGGCGGAGTTTTGGTGTCCATTTGATAATTTTCCCGAAAACACTGCGTTTCTGATCGCCAGCCTTGCGGAGACAGTTCAACTCCAATTAGTCAAGTTGATCAGAGTGAACGATGCTGTTCGATTCAACAACGACTTAATTCGTGCTCTCAGACGCCACTCAGATAGTTTACGTCATTTTAGCTTCTTCTCTCTTCATGGCCATACTCGAGATGTTATAATCGATTTAGAATATACAGAATTGTTCCGAAATCTGCCCGAACTCTACATTGGTCCATTGCACATGCAGATAGATGAGAGATTACTGTCTGGAGTGCTAAACAGTGTGAGACGACTCGGTTTCTACCAGCGATATTTGAGTGACATTATCCGTTTGATTGAACATATTCAACCGAATCAGGCTAATTTAGTGAGTCATCTCACCATTCGAAGTCTCAACGAGCAGCCATTTGAGATGACCGAGCTGCAGCAAAATCGAATTCGAGCTAAATTCCCGAATGCTATCATTCTTTGAATGAGCTTCTGTGCAACTTTACAAGTTACAAGCTACAAGTTAACAAGTAAATATTATCTTGTGGAACAAAACCAAATTCAAAATGGAATCCCCAACGCACTCAAGGTTACCACCCCCTGTGTTTTTATTTGATCTTCCAACCGCACAAAGCGATTGTCCATTGTGCAATCTACCACTGGAAATCCTCTGTCACCTCTTCAACTTCTTCCCATCCAGCGATCACTACACTCTCCGCCAAGTGTCCATCCACTTTTATCACACTGTGCACAATGTCTACAGTTCCAAAGAGCGTCTAGTGATTCGTACTACTACCAATTCTCATGACAAGAATTTGCTTTCTGGCACGATTGCCATTAGTCTCGCCCAAAGTAGCGCCTTCATTATCAAAGCCAAAAGTGTTGTGCTTCGGGCTGACTTTGATATGGCGAAACGTGAACAGATTCGTCGACATGTCATTCTGTTTCGACATTCGACATCACTGAGTCAACTCGTAATTGGCCAAATGTACGGTAGCAGGGGGGCCAATTTGACCTGCATTGCAAGTCTAATCAGCCAATTCACCGTACAACGATTGGTGATGATTAAACTCGTATTCTACTGTGCATCCAACTTTGTTAGTACCATATCATACAATCCAATCATAATGGCCATTCATACGATCAATTTGAGAACTTCCTCATTGAAGCACTTTAGCGTATATGCGCGTTGTCCCAATACCAGTACAATCTTATTCGAATCTGATCAATTTGAGGGTAGAGCATTTTTGCCCCAACTCGAGGAACTCTATGTTGGAATGGATGCCTTTAATAGAGATAATCTATTCGGAAACGAGCTGAACAACATCAAACGATTGGGATTTAATCAACCGGAGCTGGAGAAGATTTTCAAGATGATGCGCATGGTTGTGCCCGATCAGGCCAGACAGGTCACTCATCTTAGCATTCGAGATCATGATGGGAAGGCTCATGTGTTGAGTGATGAACAGAACGATTTGATTAGAGAAATGTTTCCCAGCGCGATTGTTAATGGCTGAATGATTCTTTCTATTCGTGCCAAAGTTGAGAATTTTCATCATATTATCAGCATCTAATTTAACCATATCATCACACTGTCTTCATCTTCATTTAGCTAGTTCACTCATTATGCAAAGCATCCAAAGTATCATCAACATTTTGAAGACCTGCCTCATGATCAACTATTCGTTTGTCATAAATATCTAATCAGTTAATCCACTTTTACCTTGTTCACCGTCAAAAAAACTAACAGCTAATCTCATTTTGATCTGCCGCTGATTTACAGCCATATTTCGCCATAATTTATCGCTATCGACCATTAGGCAACTATTTAGTCAACAGTAAATCAGAAACATTCAATTTCACCAAAATGATCTCTCCGCCACAGTAGGCAACTCTCACTCTCGCCTGTTCATCAATATGATCTATAAGTCAATTACCTGCTCACAAGAACACTCCACTTTAGTTTACAATGCAGTACACACACACACACACACACACACACACACACACACACACACACACACACACACACACACACACACACACACACACACACAGCACACTTGACATTTCAGTCATCATTACAACGATTAGAAGATTCATCATCAAACTTAATCAACCAAAATCATCTGCTAGGGGTAAGTTCAGTTTGGATAATAAGTAATTAAACGTGATGTGAACAATTTTGTTTTAAATAATTGATTATTTTGATAGACTTCATCATTATGCTCATCTTTACTACAACCTATTCGATATAATTTCAATTTTTATTTGTTTAATTTGTCATATATTGTTTTCAAGAATTTGATATTTCCTATAGAAAGTCTACTTTTATGTGCGGTATATAACAACTTAAGCCAAATGTCTGTTGCTCGCTGATTCTTAATTGAACGAGGAAATGGCCGAGAACCATCTCTAAACTGGCTTCAACTCTCAAACTCCGTCACCTAAGTAGTAAAATCCACTTTTTTTGTTCATAATTGAGTATTGTATTTTAATTATTATGTAATTCATAAATAAAATTGCATTTCATCCAACTTGAATTTGTTTTATTTATTTCATCGTAATCAACTTTTTTATTAGATTTTACTAGATGGCATTGGCAGTCCCTAAATCTGATTAAAGTAATTTACATACAGATCGTACATTACAGGTGAGTTGTATTAATGGATCGATTGTTTCGATTATGCGTTTGTGAATCCAAATCGAGATGAATCTGTTTGAAATTCTATTTTTCCCGCACACTCGCACATTCGTAAATCGATTTTGTTACTTTCGTACTTAGAGGAAATTGATTTGTGCTCCCATACATTGTCGCCTCGTAAAACGAACTCTCGACTATAGATTGTTTTTAATGTATTTTGAACTGGTGGGGTTAATTTGCAGAGATATGCAATAGTGTAATACAATATTTGTGTTTTGGTTGTATTACGATTCTAGTGACAGTTGAAACTTTATTTTATTCAAACGCAAGAACGAGAAGCTTTGTTAGTTTCTCTAACGCGAACGTTAAACAAACAGACTCACTCACTTACAGTAAGTGAACGCACAAAACCAATGCGCCGTTGGCCGCTCACAGCAGCTGCAGCAACACCAGCACCACTGCCAAACCGATCCAAACCGGATCGACAGTTCTGCTCGCTCTTTTCTCGTTCCTCTTTCCGAGTTGTTGTTCGCGAGCAAGATTGTTTGTTATGGCGATTTCTCGTCATTTCTCAACAGATAATGCGATGATGAACTGTGGCCGGTAATGTACTTTGATATTTGTGATGTCTGGTGACTTTGTAGTGTCCACCAGTAATCACTGGTTCAATATGTTTGTGAAATTGAGAGAGAATTGCGAGAATTAAGCAACCATTCGAGTAGCACTCGCACCAATAGCACTTCACTGCACTCTATTTTGCTGTTGAGCTTGTCCCACCACCCGCAACCATTACATCACTCACAACAGACATTTGTGCTGACTGTTGGCTTGTACCAAACAACAAAATCTCTAATCCACACAATCTAAGTAGCAATCGGACCAACACCACCTCAGTTCTCTATCCTGTGTGGCCAGTGGTCAAGTGCAGTTTGTCAACGAACGAACGATTTTGTGCCAAACCAACATGGCGGATCTATCACCGAACCTTCGCCATTCATCACCTCCACTTGTCTTGTTTGACCTTCCAACCGCACAAATCGATTGTCCATTGTGCAATCTACCACTGGAAATCCTCTGTTATCTCTTCAACTTTATCCCTTCTATCGATCACTACACTCTACGTCAAGTATCAATTCACTTTTATCACACTGTGCACAATGTTTACAGTTTCAAAGAGCGATTAGTGATTCGTACTGCAACCAATTCTCGCGACTCGAAACTGTTGTGTGCCTCAATTGATGTTAGTCTGGCCCAAAGTAGCACATTTGTTGTCAAGACAGACACAGTTGTGCTTCGTGCAAACTTTTCGATGACCAATCGTAAACAGATTCGTCGACATGTCATTCTGTTTCGACATGCGGCTGCTGTGAGTCAACTCGTAATTGGACAGATGTATTGTCAGCGCACTATGAACCAGATCAGTATGGCAGATCTCATTGGCCAATTCACCGAACAGCGACTTGTCATGATCAAACTAGTGTTCTACAATGCGTCCAACTATTATGGTGTTCGATTCAACAATGAAATCATAGACGCTATTTACTCAATCAACTTGAGAACATCTTCATTGAAGCACTTCAGTGTATATACCCGATGTGACAGGGCCGGGTCTATTCTATTCGAATCTAGAGAATTTGAGGGTAAAGGATTTTTGTCCCAACTCGAGGAACTGTACATTGGTTTGTCTCACTCTGGGCTTGAGAACATATTTGGCGATGAACTGAACAACATCAAACGTTTGGGCTTTACTCAACCAGGTTTGAAGCAGATTATGGAAATGCTGGAAATGGTTAACCATGACCAGGCTGAGAAGGTCACTCATCTCAGCATTCGCGATCATGAAGGAAAAGCTCATTTGTTGAGTGAAGATGCTACTGACTTGATTAGAAGAATGTTTCCCAATGCGGTTATCAATCTTTGAGAAGACAGAAACCCATGTTCAGGTGATCTCAATTAGTTCTGCAGCCAACATATAGCTACTGATGTCATGTTTCGACATGTGATTTCTCATCACCAAACATTAATTATGGATCACTAGTCAACTATTTAGCCAAAAGTAGACAAAGCAGAATCAAAATCATAAAAATGACTATCAACCACTGAACAACTTTTTCCCGATTCTCGCCCCATTTAGTATAATTTTTGAATTTTTATTCTCAAAACCACATTATTGTGTTATTTAAATTTAGTTTAGTACACAATGCAGTACAAACAACACTGCACATATCACAGTTCAAAACATTTCAATTACATAATATCATTTTCTCATCAGACAAACTTAATCAACAATGTCATCCTTTGGGCTTAGTTAGTTGTACAAATGAAAGTGTATACAATTTCGTTTTCAAATTAATTTTGATATACATCTCAACATCATTCTGTTCGATATAATTACATTATAGTTTTAACAAAATCTAATTGCCAGACACAGTTTTCTTACTATTGTTAACTCAAATATTTGAAATTCAATTAATTAATAAATGTAAACAGAAGAACAAAACTTAAACAACAACCACTCGAAATCTCTTTCACATAAGTAGTATTGTTCAGACATTTAAATTGTCAAGTTAATTATTACTAATAAAATCTAATTTCATCTAATTCTACTTGATTTTGTTTATTTCATCATCATCAACATCATCAACATTATCATTAGATATCACTAGATGGCATTGGCAGTTGCTTAATCTGATTAAAGTTCCTACACAAATTGATCTTAGAAGCACATTAAGTTTGGTCGTGCATTAATGGATCGATTTTATAGTTTTGTTTACTTTCCGAGTTCAAATCTACATGTTTGTTTGAATTGCAATTCGTGTCACGCTAGTACATTCGTTAATCGATTTTATTATCGCACTGAGAAGCAATTGAATTATTTGGTCTGGGACTTAATTGCTTCATTATTTGTTCAGTGAACTCTTAAATATAATGTTTGTTTTGTTGTATGTGTATAATATATTTTCAATTCCCGGAATAGATTTAAAATAATAAAATTAAATAGAATCAATTAAACCATTTCTTGAAGTAAAACAAACAACAGTAAATGTTTTCGTTTTTTTAATTTACACGAGAAGTAAATTTGGTCAATTTAATTACCTTTCGACACGAAAGCAAATAGACATATAATAAATTTTGTCAACCTAGAAACCCTCGATTCAACCTTGCACTCAAAAAGAATTAAATCAAACGTTATAATTCAAGCCTACGCTCGGTTGTATCGATTCAAATTAAAGTCAACATTGCTTTGTTTACGAATAGTCCATAAAAGGGTTCAGGCTTCTTTTAAAATTTTAATGAATTTAAATATAAATAATTCTATGTTTCCACGAAACGAATAGCAAGCCTAAAAATCCTTTATTTCAGGTTCGCTGAACTCAAATTCAATTAAAATTGAAAATGTGAATTGATGTGTGCTTGATTCGAATTTATTGGTGCGGAAAATAGTTTGGTGAAATTTTAATTAAAATTATATATTATAAATAAAATTTAAATTACGGTTAAATGCATTTTATGAATGTTTATTTACGATTAATCATTGAAACCTTTAGTGGGTGTATCAAGTGACATTGAAAACAGACATACTGCATGATTTATCGGAAGGTTGTTTGTTAATTTATTTAAACAATTGAACGAGTCGTTAATTGACCAACCGATTGATTTTGGTACACTGAACAACAAAATAATCATAATTAACATAGGCACAATAGATTAATAGATTGAGATAAAATTTATATTTGTAAACTGAGCAATGTTTGTGGTTACATCGCACTTTTGCACCTTTTATCAGTAATCGAGACAGTAATCGATGATTCAATCGATAAAATTGTTTAGTTATTTAGTGATTGATTTCTCATTAATGGCGTTACCTGACAAACTACTATTGTAAAAGCACAAGTGCATCTCACAAAACGCCCCGATTGGAACACTACCTCTAAGTCCAAATTGGAATAATCGTTTTTCGGAATACACTTTCATTCAAAATTCACTAAAACTGCATCATGGGAATGTTAAATCTTTTGAATTATGTTGCAAATCACAACATACCTACACCATTCCGCTTGTGCAACACCAAACTGATCATCGATGGAAATATCTTGTCAAAATTTCTTTTTAACAGTTTTCCCGAATTGACAAACAATAAATACTTTTGCGGTGGAGATTATGCCGATTTCACTGTCCACGTGCGTGCAATCTTTGAAACACTTGCAAAGTGTAAGGTGGATCCAATTGTGATCTTCGACGGTTGTTCCAAGATGGACATGCCACCGAGTGCAAGACTAAATAGACTTCAAAATTACTTTCGCAAACGTTTGGACAAAACAATGGACATATGTCAGGACCCAAATGTCGACTTGCCCAAGTACAAAACTCATTGGCCATCAATTTTGACTGTGCTGTTTGAAGTGTTGCGTCAGTTGGGCATTGAACACCGTCAGTGTGTGTCCAGAGAAGCGGATGATGTCATTTCGGTGCTTGCCCGGTACTATACATGTCCAGTATTGAGTGTGGACAGTGATTTTCTGCTTTGGGATCTTCCAGGTGGGGTAATTTCGATGCATGATTTCTTTGAGAAATATCAAAATCTTTCAAAAAAATTTTTCGACTACATCGACTGTTCAATATATTATCGTGAAAGTGGTCTTTTGAAGTATCTCGAATCGAGATATTCTTTCAAACCTGAAATGCTTCCACTGGTTGGTCCATTGCTTGGCTACGATCACGTTGATTTGCAAATATCGAATCGTTTTGTTGAGCATGCTAAGCAAACACTGATTAATAAACATTTCACAATGCTTTTTAAACCCAAAATTTGTTTTGTGATTGAAGATTTTGCAAAGAAATTTTTTTTAAAAGATGAAAAAATCATTAATTTTAAGCGATCAATACATGCAAATCTTGCCAATTCAACTGAACGTATTTTTTCAGTTTCAGAGAAAGAACTGCAAAATGTTGAGCAAAGTTTTAAGTCAAAACTCGATGAAATTACATCAAGATCGCCGAGCAGTATCGATTTGAGTATTTTGGATGAAATTAAGAATGATTTAGTTACAGATTTGACGCAATTTGAAGAAACCATTCAAAAGGAAATGGAAAATGGTAGTCTTAGCTTTGCATGGAATTACGATCGAGTTCAGGCAGTGTTTCGATGGCTTTCCTCGCAACGCTCATATCGTGACGCAAAAGATAAACTCTTTCAATTTTCGTCGAATATGAAGAGGGAAAATATTGAAAATGACGTCAAAAATTCAATTTGGCACAATGGCACGAAGAGAGTTTTAGACAATGATCAATTTGACTGCTTCATGAAACATGTTAAAGAAAAAATTCCCGTATCACTTCTTTACGAAAGATTGGAATCAAAAATTCGAAAGTTAGAACCCGATCTTGAAATTAATCAATTCTTAGACATAATGTACAATGACTTTTTTCCTCGAGTACAAGAAATTCCTGAAGTATTTCATTGTGGTCTGGTGGAAGGCATTATAAATCCTCGTTTGTTAAATATTCTATGTAAAGTTGAACTTTGTGGAGCATTGATCGAGACTTACGAAACTGAATCGAGCTCATATTCTTGTGTATTTGATCTTAATCAGTACTTTTATGGAATAATCTTAAAACGAGATGGAACTCAAGAAGTGACTCGAATCTATCGAGAAGGCACAGAACAACGGCAAGTTCAAGTTCAACCCAAATTCGCGATCAATGGCAAACAAATACCAAACCTCGAACAGATTTCCAAAATGACAAATGCGGATCGACGATTTTGGCTTTTCACAATCATACAGAACGCTTGTTTCACCGTCGAAGTAAACATTGATGAATTGAATGACCAAATCGAACAATCCTTACCAGAAAAAAGTCAAACAGATCGAGATGCATTGCTACTTATGATACTGTCACTGATCATGTGCGCTCACAAATGTCCCAATGAGTTGACTTGTTCACCCAAATGGAAACCATTTCTCCGAGCAATGCTCGCAAACATATTTTTCCTGGGTAACAGTGGTCACAGTGGTTCAGAGGTTCCAACTTTTATCGAACTTGATCAAGAAATATTAACCAAAATTAAAGCAATCAATACAACTCTTCCAACAACATTTGACCTCGAGATTACCCATTACTTCAACTGCTACCACAACTGTCTACAGTCACTGAACTTCCTGATCCAATTGTTCAATCTATACGAGTGTTTCGAATTGGACAGATTTGTCAGTGGCCTTCAGGGTAGTTTTGTGAACGCATTGACTACTTTTGGCGCAAATGAAAATCAGACAGAAGCAGACTTTTTATTATTGAAATTACCAGAAATTAGTACACTTTTGTTTCATATACAAAAAATTTGTAACATTTAATCAATCAATTTTAATCATCTTTAATAAATCATCACTATTACTACGTTCAGCAAATTATTTTGGGTTGATTTTGTTGTTGTTTTTGGTTTGTATCCAAAACTTTCTGGACATACAACAACCAAGTCTCTCTGGCTCAATGAGAATCCCTTCATAGTTAATCGGATTTAAAATAATCAATAATTTATTATCCAAAAGTTTCCATCGACACCACTCTAGTGTCCTCTGACCAAAGGCAATAACTTTTACATTTTTCTTCTTTCACTAAATCAGCGATTCGTATTGTTATTTATCACTAATGGTCTACAATGAAACATTTTGTCGAACATTTGTAAATAATTGAAACGACCAAAAGTGTTTGTGTGTGTGTGTGTGTGAATACAATGAAAAATGAGTGCCTAAATAGTGTTGTATGTTGTGTGCTCAGCATGTCTGTGAGCATTACATATTGATGATTCCGTGTTCCCCCTAGATTCACATGAATTTATGTTTTTGCTTTGAAATTTTGATTTGTCCATTATGATTAATTATTGATTGTACTCGTGAATGTGTGTATGTCGTGAATGTGTAATCAAAGTGGCTTTTAGTGTACTACTGCTAATAGTATCTAAATGAGTTTATCGCAATTCTTGCCTGTGTATCCCATCGTGCACTGACATCGATAGTTTCCTTCTTCACTTTCGGTTGAGATGCACTTGCCGCCATGTTGGCATGGACTTGTCTGTCCTTTCAGTTCATTCTGCTCACACCAGTTCAACTGTTCAGCACAGGTGAATCCACCCCAGCCCTGTTCACACTCGCATGTCCACGGTTTGGTGTTCTGTTCGGCACAGAAACCGTGATCACAGCCAGGATAGGCCACACAGTCGGTACAGTTTTCACCTAGATTATTCAAAATATTGCAAATTTACATGAATCTATTTAATTACTGTACAATACCTTTGAATCCAACTTTGCATCTACATTCGTTGGGCTTTTTGCACCATCCATTTCCACAGCCAGGCGAACAGATTGCTGTGTGTGTGTTTGTGTTTCGGATTGGGGTTAAGTTAGATAAGGTTACAGGATCAGGCGGGTGATGAATTATTCAGTACCCAGGCGAATTACATGAGAGGGGAGAAAGAAAAAAGAGAGATAGAAATGTCATTAAAAATTCATCCCACCAACTGTGTAACAAACTCACGGGTTGAACAAAAAGTTCCTTGCCATCCTGGCTCGCACAGACAGTCGAGTGGCTCATTGCAAGTGCCATGTTGGCAACCGGGCAGTGTGGCACACTCCGTACAGTTCTCTCCTTGCCAACTAAATTAGTGAACGAAAAAAGGAGATCGAAAAGATTAATTGAGTTACTCAACATGGGATTTGGTCAACTAACCCAAATTTGCATTTGCACTCTCCTGGACTCTGACAATAACCTAAGGGATTGAGTGGTCAAAGTAATCAATGTGAGAAATTAGATAAGATTGATTAAAATTAGTTCATACCGTTGGTCGAATGACAACCTTCTTTGCATTTAGCTATTTAAAAATTAATCAAAATTAAAATAAAACAGCTAAAAATTTCAAAGATAACATACGAATCGAACAGAACATTCCAGTCCAACCATCCTCACAGCGACATTCGAGTGGTCGATTGCAGTAACCGTGCACACAACCAGGCAAAGTCAAACAGTAGTTACAATGCATTCCAGTCCAGCCAAATTTGCACAAACATTGGTTCGATTGTTCGCAATAGCTATTAAGTAATGCGTTTTTGTATTTATAACCCACATTGATTTCTCTCTTACCCATGATCTTGGTCACAGCCTTCCAAGCAAACGGGTACACTACAGTCGGCGCCCTGGTAACCATGTGGACAACCTTCATTGGTCAAATTGAACGCGGCCAGGTCATCATCCTCGTCGTGATAGCCAAAAACAGAAGACGAATTTGAATCAATCGAATTTACATTTCCATCTCGTGAAGTAAGAAACTTTCGGTTGAGCACCTTCAAGTGCCATCTGAATTTGTACCGAAACACTGAATTCTGTACTGGAATTTGGTGTTTCAACAAGGGTGCTTTCACAGTCAAACTGCTGTATGCATATGAGGGAGCAGGTATCACGGGCCCAACCCATGATGCGAAGGAAGGTGTTTTTGGGGGTGGTGGGTAGGTCAACTGTCGGTACCGAGAATTGCCCCCGAAAATTGTCGATGTCTTACTGTCCTTATCCTTTCTCCTGTCAATTTGTGGCTGCCCCATTGAGAGGTCCGAGTTAAGTGACAACTCCGAAGGCAACTGCTTTCCACCGTAGAACCATTCACTCTGTTGGGCATCCGAGTCCATGAACACATTAAAGTGCTGCACCTGTCGAGCAATCAACCTATTCTTGACATCATTCCGTGGATTCTTACTCCACAGTTCAACAATGCACATCACATTGCGATCAAATTTGTTGGTAGACTTTGAAATACTCTGCAGTGTTTGTTTCCAAATGAGTGGTTTACGCATTTTGAGTGGGAACTGTGTCTCTGGGCCAATCACATCTGACGTCCAAAAGCCAATTCGACACGTACTCGGTGACATGTGATCGAGAATGTCTTTCAGCTGTTTGCTCGCCTGTTTGTCCGGATTGGATTTTATTCCGTATAGTGAGAATATTCTACGATTTAAGATCAATTAAGATTACCGTTTACCGTTTTCTTTTCTTATTCTTACTTTGAGAAGAAACTCGATAACATTGAAGGTTTCTTCGATGTATTCGATCCAGCCACTGATCCTCCTCCACTGACACTCACATCACCATCTCGGCTCGCAAAAACTGGTCCGGTCATGTCAGGCGTCATCTCCACAATACAAACTCTCCAATAAGGCAAACAAGTGATATTACCACCCTTGCAGCCACCAACACCCGGCCTCTGTCCATTACAGCAATATCCATTCTGCAGCCGTCCATCATGACCCGACATGTCCATTATTTCGAATTCACTCAAAAATAGGTCATTGTTGATGCTGTTGATCTTATTGTTGTTGATATTGTTGGGACTGCCAAAGGCTGATGACAGGACTGAGGCAATTTGAGCATCCTGAATTATACAAAATTAAGTAAGTAAATAGAACTAATTACCGGATACCCGGTAATTTTAATAAATTTAGATTCAAATCATCTATTGTATTCTAATTCAATAATTATACTCTTCCTCTCAGAACTGCCTACTTAATAATACATGTTAGAGTAGGTTAGATAAGCATTACCCCTCATTACTGAAACTAATTACAAAAACCGGAAACTCATAAATAAAAGACTCGATTAGTAGTACTAATTTAGTACTCGTACAATAGAAACTGAAAAAAACATTATTAAGACTATTGAGATGTCTGATTGCCATTAAGATTGTTTTAATTCAGAAAAAAAAACATTTCAATTAACTAAATTATTCAAATGAACTAAATCTATTTTTGGCGTAATGTACCCATAAAATCCAATCAGGAGATTGGAGAATCCTACAAAAAAACTAATTTCCTTAAATGCACAGTCAAACAAAAAGAACAAATGAACCATTTCTTAATTCATTAACTCATAGACAAGTCGAGACGCAATAATAATAAAAATAATGAGTCGAAGAATTTTTGGTATGTCTTAATTTGTTTGTCTTTTTTTCTTGCTTTTTCATTTCCTAAAGTGTCGACCCATCCTACACTTCTTAGAAGAGAGTGAATAAATGTGAACACGAAAGGCGAGACAAATCTCATTAGTAGTCTGACAGTAGTGCACACAGTACACAACCCGGAAATTAATAAATCCTGACTGCATTTATGAATTGGTCGCGACGTTTATAAGATTTTTTCCATTTGCTCATATATGAAATTCTGAGAAAACACTAATCTGGCGAGATTGAATCTAAAATGTAATTTCGTATAATATAGTGATGATTATGAACCAAGTCAATTTGGCGTTAAGTTTCGAGAATAAATAGTGAACATTCTAAGTAACCGACTGTGAGGTTAATTCGCAAAGTTACTCTAAGTTGATTAAATTTTTATTCTCTTTCCATAAATTGCAATGCAATCTAATCTTCAACAAGACATAAAACGTACCTTATTGGATATATGTGCTGAGGTGGGATCAAGAAATGCTGGTTGCTGCTGTTGCTGTTGTTGTTGTTGTCCTGAACAGTGAACAATCACGATCACGACGAAAAACACAAAAACACTTGCAATAAGTGTTGTATGACATTTGTGTTTGCTACTACTAATAAGTGATGACGATGGTAATAGAATTGACGAGAACATTGTTCATGTATTGTTGTGTTGTGTTGTTGCCAAATAAAATCAAAGAATATATTGTTCACAAATATATGTTTACACAAAGACATAGGAGATAAAGAAAGACATCAGTTGGGGGAGATCATCTCACGTAAAAGTAAAGGAAGACATTGAATGGTATTGATGCTCAGTAGAATGAGCAGTTTAAGCCATCACAGACAAATTACACACAGAGAGGGTGAGAGAGATGTTTAGATCAGGAAGATCGAAAACGAACACACAGAGTTGGAAGTGTCCGTGTTGGTTGTATAAAGCCGACTGACTTGACCTTTGTCTGTGTGTGTGTTAGATAGCTGTCTGACTACTGCACGACTGTGTGCACCTTTTGTGGAGTATTTCGAATTCGAAAAAGAAGAAAAATAGCCCTTCGCGGTCAGCCGTCAAAGAATATAAATCTCAATCAGGCAGTAGTGCAAGTTCGAGTAGTAGTTGGAGGCTAACAACAGTCATGGAGTGGTCACTAATGAAGGGGGTTGGAAGTAGATTCGAGTTCAAGTTTGTTTTGTGGACTAGTAGTCTCTCTCTCTCTCTCTCTCTCTCTCTCTCTCTCTCTCTCTCTCTCTCTCTCTCTCTCTCTCTCTCTCTCTCTCTCTCTCTCTCTTGCGTTCTCTTCTTAAGATGATGAACTTTGTAGGGTAAAGCGGTTCAGTAATGCTGTTGCACTATGTTATGTTATATGTTCGTGACTTGACTTGGTCGGTCAGTTTAGAGGTCAGGCGCGCAACCCAACGTAACGCACCCTTCATCGATCAAACCACACAGAGATACGGTTCAATGACTTATCACTGGACAGTGGTGGTAGAACGAGAAGCGGCGCAATCGAGTGTCACTAACCAATACATGATCGCGATGTGTTGCATAATAAACATAAAACTTGAAATACACACACCTGAAGGCTATTATTCGAGTTGTCCGAGCAACTTATTGAAACAACATAAAATGCAAATAAAAACCGTGTAAATAATGGGATTTCCCGGCAAGTCAAAGGTCAAAGGTAATACCATCAAGAATTTGTTTGAATTTCCTCAAGTTCGCAATAGTTCATGCTGTGAGACATCACTTCTGTTACCTGTAAAGGTATTCCAATCATCATCAAGAAGATGACTTGAACATAAATAGCCAGCATCAGCCGGGAGCAGAGTACATGAATAGTTTGATGCCCGTTTGCTGTCGGTTATTTGCACTAAGTAATAATATAACTATACAACTAGTAGAAAACAAGTTCAAGGTTGCTTAATAAAAGTAGTAGGAACAAACATAACACAAACAGCAAAAACCACAAACTCAAGTGGTGGTGTGTGTGCGATTAGTTCCTGACATCAAGCACAGTCAATCAGACAGCTCACATCACTTAAGTCAGTCAAATGCAAAACAGACAAAACAGGGCAATACACGGAAGTCTGACTGACTGACTGTGTGTGTGTCTGTTTGTGTGCAATCTAAAACGATGAATGTCATTCCCAACCCTCCAACCAAACAGTAGACATATACACATTGCATTATTACAACTACTACCTTGTTCGTTATGTCAATTTTAAAGTTCTTAAAGTTCACTTTATATTGTTGTCCTGCCAATGACAAGTACATTCAATTTTAAATTGAAAAAAGAAATGAAATCAGAACATGACAAGCAAATAGAGCAATTTGATCTCTCAAGGTACTCAAAGGTAATGATCATCGTCTAGTTGTTATTGTTGGCGAGTGCATGAATGAAAAAAGTGCCCCCTAATCACGATGACGAGAGTTTTTGTTCACTTCACAGAAGAACAATTTCACACTCAAAAGTGCTTACCGTGTTTACCATCATCATTATGGTTAAATTGAATATATAAAATGTTTAATACACAATATACAATCATTTATTATATCAACAGGACTGAATGAATGTTGAGGGGTAATGATGATTATCGTATTAGACATTAAATTGAATTCCCAAAGGAGATCGTTAACAGGAGGCATTTTCACATACATGCACAATCATCATCATCATCATCATCATCAGTCAGTAATTCAATTTGGTCTTTATGTATAAGATATATTCGTGATATAATATGAAGGTTATATACTAAGAATATTATAAGAATCATATATTTATTATTAATTTTTCTGGGTCTGTGGATCATTGTTCTTGTACATTAAGTAAGATAATTGATGAGTCAATATTGTCTAATATTAGTCATATTGATTGAATTAAGGAACATGAGTTAGAATGTACGGACACAAATATCCAAAAACCGGAGAATATCGACAAAATTGCCCACGTACATTGAACATATGCAGTGGTGATTGTGTGTGTGAATCGATTTGTGCCACACACCACGAACACAATAACAACAACAGTCATTACCCTGACATTGGCAGGGGAAAACGAAAGAGAATGAAGGAAGGCAATAAGAAATACTGCCAATTACTGCGAATTGAACCTAATTCGAGCATCATTAGTGTGAATGGCCATCGGAACAAGCCATCGTAAATTCTCACTAAATTAGCGCCAAACAACAACAATCAGTAGAACTTTTAATGTTTCAATTGGGGAAAATGACTTCTCTCCACAATGACAATAAGTTTTCGAATTATTCTATTTATGTTAAATCTGTCGTGTAAAAAATTGAAATTCAAATAGAAAATTCATTGTCGAGCGCTTATTTTAGCAAAGTCTATGTCCAAACTGGCTAAACTTGGGTTCATCAATCAAATATTGTATCATTAGCAGTTGATAGTTCTGCGAAGTAATGCATTGTTGGACAAGAGAATCCTGTGGGAAATAATCGAACAAAAGCATTTATGATCTCAATCTTTTTACGATTTAAAAGGAAACTTATAGTTCTGTTATTATTCAAGATTTTTCACAATTAAAAATTCATTAATAACAACTTGACAAAATTTGGTTGACATTTCAATTTACCAAATTACAGAGAATTTGAGCATCACAAAGTTAGCATTAGGCAAGAGCAAACTAAAATTAAGCTTCATTTTCTCATAAATTAGCATGACAGACCTGACACTTCATTATCTCAACATGATAATTAAATTAAATTAACCCAATTTATTTCGTGTGTTGTACTGAGAAAAGTGAAACTGCAAATGTTAAATGTCAGATTTAATTCAATTTTGGTATATGACAGATTTCACTGGAAAAAGAATTTTCATTTTATGAGGACTTTTGGCCTTTTGGACATTTGAGTATATCAAAATCTCTACTTTTCCATTGATTCAATTACCAGCGTTTGTGTTGTCTTGTACATGTGTTATTGTATTAATTGTTACATAAATAATGATACAGATATAAAGTGTGAAAAGATAAATGATGATGTGTATGTGAATGTGTATGATTTACAAAAATGTATAATAATGGATTGCGAAAGTAATAAATAAAGTGGACATTTGTAGATAAATATAAATATGTCTTAAGTCACCTAATATAAATGTAATAATAATTTAGATAGGTAATTCACACACACACACACGCACACATCCTAACACGGGAAAGAGTCGTGACTCTGGGAACCGTAGCCACCACTTGAAGAACGTCCAGAGAACGACCACTGAGACTGTATGCTCTGCTTCTCCGCCTTCTTCTCGATATCCTTCCTCTTCTTGCGCTCATTGGCCAAGGCTCGATGATCCAATTGGCAGAACTTGCCCCAAATGACGATGATGATAATGCGCCAATTGTCATGTAATATCCGTAGTGTCCTCATTGTAGGGAATGTCCCTGAGATCTTCTTCGATCCGCTCGAGCTTGAGGATAAGCTCATGCTCTTGAAACTTCTTTAGTGGTGACATCATATGGATAAGGGCGTAAACCACTTCATCAGATTGGCCAAGGCTCGATGATCCAATTGGCAGAACTTGCCCCAAATGACGATGATGATAATTCGCAAATCGTCATGTAATATCCGTAGTGTCCTAATTGTATGGAATAGCCCTAAGATCTTCTTCGATCCGCTCGAGCTTGAGGATAAGCTCATGCTCTTGAAACTTCTTTAGTGGTGGCATCATATATGGATAAGGCCGTAAACCACTTCATCAGATTGGCCGAGTCGCCAAAGCAGTTTCTTCAGCACAAATTCGGCTATTTTGGAAGTTGTTCGAATTTATTGATGACTAAATGGTTGAATAATGGAACAAGTACATGGACACACGGCAATATGCTGCGAAATAGTCGCTAGTGATCTGATCAACAGACTAATTACTTCAAATGTATGTGAACTAGATTGAATGTGCTTATATGTGCAATACTACACAAGAGCAGTAAAGCAGTACTACTCAATACTGCTTTCTGCATTACCGCTCTGTGGTATTCACATACGAGATACTACACGATTCTCGACAGAAGCGAATGTACTGATCCAAATAATAAGGAAAATTTTTTTGATAAAATGAGAGAACGAATATTGTAAAAGATTTTCTAAAATTGGATAGATTGTCAGAAAATGGCAAACACAAAATAAGAAACTTACTTTTTTGGTTGTTGAAACTAAGGCAGTTAGCAGTACAACGCCTCGACTCGAAATGACATAGAATGACAGTGAACAAGTAGAAGAAAACAGAATGTTCCATTTTCTTTTCCTCTTATCAGTTCATCAGTAAAAATTCATGAATCTACGTCCTTTAGTTTTGGCTCCCATAGTTTTTGTTTAACAACGACGTATTGGGATATTAATATATAAGAAGATACATTTAATTTAATGTACAATGTCAAGCACCTTAGGTAACTTTTCGGAAAATCAAACTTTTCCATCATCTCCACCGAAAAGGTCCAAAACTCATTACTCAACAACATCTTGGTTCACTCCATCATGTTTACATACGATGATTATTCTTTCTATACATTCGACACACACTTTTCTTTCGCTTTCTTTTCTCTAACTGAAAACATTAATTCGGATGTAGCTATTTTGTTTGGTGTGCTCCAAAAACTTAATGATTTCTCCTGAGAATTGTCATGTACAAATATGTCACACATGTTTCGCTAAAGTCTTTGGAGAATTGTTTTTTATTCTCACATTCTTGGAATGACTTTATTATTAAAATTATTTTTGTTCTCATTGATTTTAGATGTTAAAGCAAAGTTACGAAAAGTTAGTTTTTGAACTGCAACTAAAAAATATGAAATCCAAAGAAACACGAAAAGTTTTGGTTGACAAATCTTCTCAACCCTGACCATTGGTCGCTTGTTAAAAAACAATGGACTCTACAAACAACAACGTCAACAATGATAATTAAAAGCCATAAAGAGCTTTTCGAAACAATTTTC
>JAKIJQ010000017.1:3042500-3047500 GCA_023373905.1 Rhizoglyphus robini | reverse complement strand
ATCTCAAATCTCGATTGGCTAAACCGAAAAGTTCATACTTCTTCGAACCATTAATAAACCCAAAGACGTCTTCATCTCTTGACGTAAACTCTCTTGTTTCTTGTTTGGCTGAAGTTCTGTTGTCGAGTAAAAACAACTACGAAAACAAAAACAACATCAGGAATAGCAATAACAACCAGACCAATTAAATGAGGAGAAATAGACCAGATCCCCCAAAAAACAATGAGTGGGCTGCATAGTCCAAAATATGAAATGTGAGAACGTGTACACATGTTGAGTGTGTGTGTGTGTGTGTGTGTGTGTGAGCACACAAATCTAATATTGGAAATCAAAAATATTTTTAATTTTGGTCCAAGAGAATTGATCCAGAAAATCAAGACAAGAAATATGATTTGTCTCAAATGTAATTGCCATTTTCTCTGGAACAAAAAATCTAATTAGTAGTCTCGTTAGTTTGCTATTAGTATCACATTACAATCTATAAATAGTTACAATAACAAAAACAAAAGAATAGCTCGAGACACGTCAGCAAAAAAAAATGATTAGTATGTTGACATTTTGTTGTATGTTGTCGCGCTACTAAGTAGACTTTTGACCTTTTTCATCACTTGAGTCTGAGTACTAAGAGAAGACTAAGTGTGCATAAAGTTGTTTTGCTATTCTAGACAACAAGTAAACAAGACTTATGATACTAATGCAATTAGAATGGTGATGCAATTGATGCTAGTAGAGCAGACTAAAACGACAATGCGAAACATTGCTTGCATAAGAGTAGTATTGGTCTGACAATTTTCTGGTGACTTTTGGCTAATTTGAATGACAAACAAAAGCCACCATCTCAGACTATTTGCAAAGATGAACTTTTTTTGGTTTTCCCGTCTGTCTGAATAGACCATAAGACTTGATGTAAGACCGATGAAATAGACAAAATTCGGCCGAATTTCGAGTTGAGAAAAGTTTTTTTTTGTGTTATGAAATTTTCTCATTTTACGTAATATGACTCATTCGCCTCAACCAAACTTAATCCTCCACATTTGCATAATCAAGCGAATATCGTTGAATTGCGAAACCAAATCTAATTAGCATAACTCCAAAAGGAACTAGACAGAGAAATAAACTAAAAGAAATTTAATGCCAAAGTTAATCAAAATTCTTCTATAAGATTCTATGCAACTAAAAGTCTTTAAAGGGCAAAATATTTCTTCATTTATAAATTGAATAATAAAATTATAATTCCGGCTAAAAGGGCGCATAAATATTTCATATTATATTTCAATATTTTCATATAAATATTCACTTAACTATTTCCAAGAAATAATATACAGTAAAGTTCCGTTAATTCGAACATCCTCTAATTCGAATGCTTCCTTTAAATCGAAATTAGAAGCTAAAATTGGTTTGATGCGTCTAATTCGCTACCTTCCACTGTACAAATGGTTCCGTTAATTCGAAAAAGTTCCAATAAATCGAAATTCGTAAGGAAATTTTGGCCTAATTCGAAGAAAAAATTTAGAAACATATTGAAATTAATCAATCAATTTGCTCAATTTGTAAGCATTATCATTTTCTTATGAAAAATAAGAAATGTGAGTTGCATTATGACACCTACTTTTCCAAATTCACTTAATTCTCCCAATTAGAAATGGCCAATGCGTATTGAGAATTTTCCAGATCATGTTAAGTTACTTAATACGATTCTTTGTCTCAGCTGATTCACGGTTTGGCCCGACAAATCAGGGAGTTTTTTACTCTTAAATTGAAAATGTCAAATTGCTTAAACACTTAGTCGTCCATATTCAAGTGAAGATGGTGTAGGGAACAAGCCCAAGATGAGCCATTGTCAGGATTATTCAGGAATTGGATTCACGCAACCATATCTCCCAATTGTTTGCCCTGAAGATCTCTAATTGAGTTGTTTAACCTAATTCCAATTTATAGATTTTTGATTTGGGAACTATTTTGGAGACAAACTCAAATAGAAATCACAAGTTTGGTAAGACCAAACGAGGAATTTTTGAATCATTACGTCACACCGAATGATACATGAAATCCACAGATTTAACTCAAAGTCCCACTGTTTGAATAGATTATCTAGTAAGTGTGCGACCAAAATTTTTTGAGTCTAAGTCCGCAGGGCACAAAACTGATGACCACTTTTGTCAGTAAGAGGAAGTTCATAACTAGGTGGTTGGCCGAACTTCTGAAATATATCATAGTAAAAACTCGTGAACAAACTTCATTTTGGACTATTTTTTCATATTTTTGGTCAATACATGTTATAATTCGTTATAAGTTTCATTTTGATACATTTTTAACGCTTAGAGTACCCCCAAATTAAAAAATAACGGCAAAAAACAAAAGTTCCTCTAATTCGTAATTCGAAGCAAAATTTACGATTGGTATCCCTGCAACTTCGAATTAACGGAACTTTACTGTATCTGCATTACATCACAATATTATCCAACAGCCCATAACTAAACCACACATTTTGGGTAAACCCCAAAACACGATAATAAATTAATTCATCTCAAGAAAACATAAAATTTATGACTTGGAAAATGGTAAATTAATATGATATGAAGAAAAAGTAACACAATTTATTACATTTACAAATTTAATTAAATAAGAATTAATCCGCGCGTGTGTGTGTGTTTCATTAATCACAAGATAATTAATAAAGATTAATTAATTACCACCCAGTGGTTGTAGAATTAATGGGTGATGTGACCTTCGAATGTCAGAATATAACATCTGGAAAATGTACAAAAACAGGAGAATTAGTAATATTGAAAGACGGTTATCTATAAAAAAAATAAGTTTGGTTATCGTACAAAAAACAAAATAAAAAGCCGTCAATCCAACAAAAAGTGCATATTTCCACTGTCACATTGAAATGTCAAACCAAACCAAAACAGAAACAGAAACAGTCAGACACAAAACATCAAAATCATATATCTTAAAACATGACATACATTTGATTATATTTCGCTTTGTATTTGATAGATAAATGACATTAACCAAACAAGAAGAAAAAAGAACTGAACACAAAACTGTCAAACATGAAATTCATTTTGATTAAAGCAAAAAAAATTGATAAAACTGACACGAAACACATTTATTCTTATTGAACTTTTATTCCATCATATTCGTAATTCAATTTAAGTGTATTTTATGATAGAGAGAGAGAGAGAGAGAGAGAGAGAGAGAATTAAATTAAGCTAACCAACTTTGTTTTAATTTAATTTAAAATTCAATCATTTCAGTGAGTATCGAACGTGCTAATGTTACCCTTTAAGAATGCTAATTTATTCCGTCTAGTTTGAGTGGTTCTACTACAAATTTAAATTTCCTTTAAACTTAATGTTTTTGTTCATTATTGTGAAATGGCAATAATTTCCGGTCGCAATGTTCATTTAAAATGTCGCACCATGTCGCACACACGATTGACGTCATTTGGTGGTGTCCACTTTGGTGGTTTTATTTTTCACTTTTGTGCTCTAAACCGAAAACATAGACGCACATTTGTTACATTAACATTTCACACACTAACCCACGTACACAAACCCTTTTACTCTAATTAAGTAATTAACAACAACAACAACAACAACAAGAACGCTCACATCAATCTTATTTTTAGGTGATTCGAAAAGTTTATTTTATAATTTTTAAATTAAATGTTAAAATTTGATAAAATCTTGAATTAAAATCTGTGTAATTAACAAGAAAGAATAAGCACAGCATAATAATTTAAACTGACAAACTCACAAGCCAATTAACAAATTGTACATACAGTTTGTTGTGTAAATTATATTCGTTGCATTCGTGAAGACACAATTGTGACTAGACTTTATAAGTTTTATTTATTCTTTTGTTATTAAATGGTGTTTTAAAAAAGTACCGAATTGCATAATTCTGTTACGGAATTATACAATTTCCAACCATTCTATACCAAAGTAAATCTACTACCAGCACACACAATAGTATAATAATTCTCTCGCACACACACACACACACATTAATTTATGTGTCTGTATTTCTACATTCAAACCCACACTGTCCTTTAGACAGATTAGTTGTTTGTCGGGTGAGGGAGATTCGGGCAGAGGGTCATTCCAAAAGTTTGTTTAATTCAAATGATTTTTATATGAATTAGTTTGCGCGTGGAGAAACTTTTAGTCGTTACTTAATTGGTTGTATAATTTTCTCCTTCTCTCCTCAACCTTATTCTAAATTGTCCTCGATTTCATTGTGTCCGTAACAATTTCCCGTTTGGTTTTAATTCTGTTGTGCCGTCCCGTATTCTGTCATCTCAATGTGACATGTGAAGGGTGGGACGTTTCGAAAATTGGCCAAACATACAGAAAGTTTAGTTCTTTTCTGTATTTTGGAACTTTTAGAACAAATCAAATCGTGGATTGCACTAATAATAGTGATTACGATTGGTGGACGTGGCCTGTCGGTTTGATGTGTGAGCGTGTGTGTGGGTTTTTTATTGCACAGATATTCTTTTTCTCCCTCTCACAAAATTAAATCGAATTATACAGTAATATATTCTCTTGTTTGTTCTGGTTTCCCTGAATTTAATGAAAATTTATTTATAAATTAACATTTTGATTAATTTTTCAAATGGCCTAAATATGTGAAATTTTGTATCGATTAAATATTTATCTTTTTATTACTGTCAAATTGATTTTGTCTAGTGTCTAATATTAATAAAAGAATAATGATCTTCTTCGTTGCATCGATCGTTTGCTCTAGTTTTGGTCGGTGGGCCAACGGAAATGCACTCACATTCTGTTTGCCTGTCTCGTTATGCCCCAGTTATCTCTCTATTCTCTTTTACTAACGAAGAGAGGTCACCCTGTACGCAGACTCGTATGCAGCCGTATACTATCTATCTCGTACTAGTTCGTTTGTATTGTGTGTGTGCGTGTGTGGAATGAGTCATAACACACACTCACTCACTATACAATACAATGTATATTTCGAAGCTGGTAATT